>CM035426.1:147991700-148164200 GCA_020310875.1 Ceratopteris richardii | reverse complement strand
ATGATGTGACATTTCCTTTTGCTTGAAAGCATTTTTGCCCTAAAAAATGTGCATGAAATGTTTATAATGGTAGAAGAAAGTACTCAAACTCCCCTGAACCCAATGTACTCTATGTACATGGTCATCTCTGTGTGTTGTTTCCCCGCATCCTTCCCCTTAAGAAGCCTTGTATGAGATCACCTCAAAGGTGGGAAATTGTTTGAGTGGTGCCTACTATCTCCCATGTGCACTCAACTTCCAAACTATCACTCCCATGACATATAAGATCATCAGAATGACCTAAGTCCATATGATGTATCCTCGATGGATTAATAGTATAAAAAAAAGTGTAAGGTGCCAAGCTTATAGGCTTGACATAGCATAATGGAGATAATAAACCATAGAATCTTGTAAAATATAGAACAACATCCCATTAAAAAAAATGATTTGCAAACCCATTAAGGCTACATGATAGATTTTCCCTCATAACACTTTAGGTCTTCCTAACCTTAAGTGTACTCACAAGTAATAGTTTAATCTAAAGTACCTTGTGAAATATGCACATCTATCATCCTAGCTCACATATAAGAACTTTTTGGTAGTAAATGCAATCTCTACATTCCACCAACCAAGAAATCTTTTGGTTTATTATCCATTTCCTTTGGACTTAGTTCTATTGTCTATTATCACTAATGCGAACTTTAAATTTTCTCTTCCCATTAGTTTACCATGTGAATGCAAAAAGCATTCCTTTTGAGATTCCTCTTAATCCTTAAGTACCCATTTTCATAATTGATACTTACACATCATCCCCGTGATGTAACACCAACTAAAGGCACCCCAATGAGTTAGATATCCATATCTCCTAGAAACCCTAAAGAGAGGAGTCATAATTGTATTACCAATCTAACTAATGTCAATAACTAGATCATTTCATCTAATCAAGGACCATCACTAGACATAAATATAACTACTTCTCTCTAGATTCTACAGGTGAGAATCAATATAACCATCATGATTAATTGATCTCTCTCTTGTCTTTGATAGAAGAGTGCCACTTTTACCTAGACAACCAAAATGAGAAAATGAAACTCTCTCTCTCTCTAATCTGATATAAGGAAAAGAGCTCTAGTAATGGAATCTATTCCACTTTCCCTTTCCGTTTGATAGAGATTCCGTTGAATCCAATTGCTCTACTCATCCATAACTGAGAACTTGCAATAAGTTCTCTATGTTCTTTCCTTAAAAAATTGCACATAAGTTCTCTATGTTTTTTCCTTGAAAAATGGTGGAGAAACAAGTTCCCATGTGAAGGAAAAATTACACTCAAAAGTAGAGTAAATGAATTCCCTTTAAATACTGACTAGGAAATGTTTTCTAAACACCACTTCTCTCTAAAGGAAAACAGAATCTATTCTTCACCTATGAAGAAATAATGTTTTCTTTTCCTTTTGCTCTTTTAAAGAACATGATTTAAAGTGAGACCTCTAAGCTAAAGTGAGATCTTTCCTCGATCTTTGAACTAATTCCCACTTTCTCCTTTCCTTAAAAGAGAGATTTATGAATCTATTTGGTCCCCTCTTCCATAAAGTAATGCATAATCCTTCATTACATACATTTCTATGAAGATGGAGAACAAATCTTCCATATATAATGAAGGTATGTGGTGATCTATTCCTTCTAAGATTCAAAGCCCTCTACCAAAATGGTCAGCAATGATATGACATGATACCATAATAAACACATGTGTATCGATACTAAAGATCTATCTCTGCCAACCATCCTCTGTGTATGGATCTATACAATCCCATCAAACTAATGGAATTATCCTTCCTGAAAACCATAAAATGATTATGCAATACCAATGGTGATAAAATCACCTATCACATTCTCTATTGGAAGATAGATCTTCCCTAATCTATGAAAGATAACTCCCACTCCTAAGGAGATATCTATTAAGAGCTCTCCTCTGATCTAGTGAGACATGATGCTATGAATCTCCCTGGCCATAGAAGAAGAGTGCTCAAAGGGAAGTTGTTTCCATTATCCTATACCAGTGGAACCTTCTTCCAATTCATGGTGTCATACTTGCACTAAACCAAATTTATATTCCACATACACACACACATATATACATACACACACACACACACATATATATATATATATATATATATATAATGGAATATGTAGGTAGACTCTATTGAATCCCAGATCTTCAACTCATATCGGTGGACTCAAATGAATCAAACTAGTATCGTTTGGTTCTAGTCAACATGTGACAATGGATATTCCTTTCTATTCCAAACTAACTTGTTCCTAGGTACCAAGACTAATTCTAAGTACTTCTTTCTAGATCCCAACATACATATATGTATTGGGTACCCCAACTATTCCTGACTAAGGGATCTATGCTCTAAGTCATAGAGTCAGTGCCATGACTATGGCCTTCCTATCCATAACTTGAATCGCATAAGCACCCGTCGATGCTCTCTCATGAAATCCATCTCTATGATCCCATCTAATTGGTTTCCTTAGTAGTGTAGAAGAAATGCTTCACTACTTATTTAAGTGATGTGTATGAGTGAAACTAGTCACTCATTGGGTATTCCTCATGATACCCCATAGTCTCCTAATCATATGATGAGACTCTTTTGGAGGCCTTCAATACATTGGAGATTATCATAAATGTATCTTCTATGCCTATATGCAACTTCCTATAACCTATAGGATTGCTTGTGCACATTCCTAATGGTGAAGGTATATCTCCTTCCCCTTAGCAATCATATGGTCTAAATCCATAAGGATTATGTGTAGGGATCTTATTACTAATGAAGTTTCTTGATCTATAATACTTTGATGGTTGTAAGTCCATCAAGAACGTGCATGCAAGCATTCTTACACCTTACTGATGTTTGCAGAGAAGGCATGCTACCATGCCATACAATTCTTACTTTAAGGTAAGTGCATATATAACACCATGAGGTGGGAACGTTTTCGATAGCATTTCCCCAAGGAAATGGAATCCCAAAAAATTTTGACCATAGAATTAAGCATAAGACCTTGCGGGCCAATGGCACACATTCACATCCAATATAGCATAGGGCTTGGCAAGCCCATGGCATGCACACCATATACTCAAATATGGACCCCATAACTTGCAAAAATATAAAATGTGAGCAACACCCTCTTTGTTGCATAACCTTGTACTTCCTGCAATTATCTTTCTTGCAAAGAATCAAAAAGTGTACTCCTAACATGGTGATCCATACTTTAGACTTGAAACAATGGCCAACTTTGATGTATGCATTCCAATCGTATATCCATGCATGTACCTACCAAGTATGCCAACACATATAGTAAATTAATGTCATAATCGCATGCATCCAAGCCTGTTTGATAAGATTCAAGACCTTTGCACCTTCCTTGTCAGGTCCTGAAACAAGTTTTCAAGTATCCAGGAGCATTGGAACACTTCCCAAAACCTCATGCAGAGTCAAATGATTACCAAAGTAAGGCAAATATACTAAAAAAAAATACATGTGTAATCCATCTTTAGACCCACAAAAAAATTTTAAGGACATGCAAATAATCATAAACTACTACAATATACATAATGTGCAAGTGGACCAAAGTGGAACTTCTTGAATCGCCTTCCTGGTTTGCAAGATATGGCTTCTGGAAGGTAGTTGTCAAAAACTGTTAAGACTTTGCAGACCTGCACAAAGTTGGAAAAATACATAACTTCCAAAATTTCTTTTGAATAAATTGAAAGAAGATGTTGTGCTCACATAACATGTCCAATTTGGAGTTTTCTAGCTCAAGATATGGCCTCTTCAAGTGTGACATGCCAAACTAGTGGACTGGTGGAGGGCTAGAAAAAAGTGTGAAAATATGATTTTTGAAGTGCCCAAAATCATTCTTCCCTCAATAAAATCCTATTTTTCTCTCCATAAACTCAGAGAGTAATATATGAAGATGGTTGGGCCTATTTTCACCTTTTCAAATCCCTTCTTGCATGCTAATTTGCTCATACTCCATACTTCATGTATGTCTCCACTAATCCATGAGAAGGCTCTTGAATTATCTCTTTTCTTGCTCCCAAACGTAGAGTTTGGCTAAAACTAGCACCTTAATTTTTTTCCAAAAAGTGCAAAAAAGGGTTTTGGGGGAATTATATTTCCTCAAATTATTTTTTTCATGAATCTAATGATTCCATAGGGAATTCCATATGAAGTAATCTGAGTATGTATACTTTTTCCCATCTATCCATACCTAATGCACCTATTTTCCCCTCATAAAAGATGGGAACTTATTAAATTTAGGTGCTGGTGTTTTTCTCAAATAGTGATGGAAGGAGGTTTTGTGGAGCTTCAAACTCCCATCATACTGAAAAAATTTTTGATTTCTTGATTCTATATGGAATTCCATGCACTATACTATATGTATGCATTATTTTTCCTATCAATCTATGAAAAATCCCGCTTCATTTCCCTTTCCCAAAATGGCTACTTATCAATTTGAGGGAATCCTTGATTGTAGATGAGAGTATATATCTCATACTCTCCATACACATGATTTTCCTCCAAAAGCTTGAACTTTCCTTGCCCTTTTTAAAGATTCAGACCTTTATCTTTTAATTCTTGAAAATAACAAAATTTTTCATACATGTGCTTAACATGAAGCTCCATGCTTTATCACTTTCAGCCACGATGTTGGAGAGCTCATGGAAAGGATGTTCTTTTTTCATGGACTCATCCAATGCAGCATGTGCATCCAATTTGCACCTCTCTTGTCTATTCTCAATCTCATACAAAGGTGCCCTTTTTACTCCTTTCCCTTTAATTGTGGGGCTCCAAAAGCATGCTTGTTGAGCACCCACTTATACTTATGCGACTTTGAATCCTGATTATGAACATCTGAATCTTGCTTGTGAGTTTGCACAGATGTTGAAATCACATAAGGATATATTTGTTAGCTCGTGTGCCATTGTGCAAGGTGGTAAGAGTTTTGGTTCCTCCCTTTGCCCCAACATGCTTTCCTTCCGCTACAGATACATGTGAAATGTTGAAGAAGTAAATTTCCATGAAGAAGAAACCCCTCCATCCTCCTTTGAGCTTGTTCTTTATAACATCCTTCAACTAGCAATAGAATAGAGTAGATAGGTGGGCATCATCATATAGGCATGGCTCCTTGGGTAGAAGGAGTGCCTCCCATCACTGCCACCCGAGTTCAATTCTCGCTTCTTGCACACGTGAAGATCAACCAATATCTCCTGCTCTAATACCAACGTCACTATCCTCTCCTTTTGTTGTAATGTCATGATCTCTCCTTTTGCTGCCCTATCGAGTGTCGATTCCAACAAACACATAGAGATCACAAATGCGATTCTCCTCCCAGCCACGTCCGAACCTGGCCTATCCAAATATGAGAATATGAATAATCTCCCTCTATCTTCTACCTAATGTGGTAAAGGCTCCATGATGTGCCATGTGGCACATACCTCCATGATGCGACAATAACATGATGTGACACTTTTGGACCTTGTGTGATTAGTGATCATTGGGCAATGGTTGAAGGGCAACCATATTAATCAAATTTTGTCTACCTTCAAGAAGCCAAAATTGACAAGGAGGACCTAATGGAAAGATCGAAGACTATTTTTTTCTCATCATTGTTGGGTTTCTATGGCTCATCCTCGAGATAGCAGTGGTGCTATTGTGGGGTACAAGAAAAGTTGGGCTTCTTTCTTTGTGGGTTCTTTTTGTGATCCCAATCACAAGTGGGTGGTGATTAGGCTAGGGAACTTGCTCCCATTCTTAGTGATCATGGTGTATGCACCAAACTCTACACATGAAAGAATGAAAACTTGGGGCCCTTGGTTCTCTTTTGCCTGATGTGATCCTCTCGAATGATTTCAACATGGTGGAGATAATTCTATTGGGTGTGTGTAGAAGTGCAAGAGACACACGAGAAGCACACACAAGGAGCACAAATGCAGTAAGACACACGAAGAAGACGATGGCCGGAATAGCTCTCTCTATTGATAATGAACTGAACTGAAGTAAGAGCTAAATAATATCCCTAAGTACAAAGTACCACCACATATGAGAGTATCAAGTATGTGGTAACATGGGGAAAAAACCTCTAGCAAGCACTAGAGTAAAAAGTGCCCGTGTATAGGGAGTAGGTTCACATCAAAGCTACTCAAGAAACACATAAGTGTAACAAACCCCCCTAGAGCAAATGATGTGAACAAGTGACAAATCATCCCCCACAAGGTAATAAGCCTAAAGCTTTGCGAAAAGCTTCAAACTTTTCCCATGGAAGAGCTTTGGTGAATATATTTGCCACATTATCTTGTGTAGGCACATATACCAAATCAATATCTCCTGCATGAAGGCGCTCTCTCACATAGTGATAATGCACCTCAATATGTTTGGTCCGTGCATGAAACACTGGGTTTCGTGCAATAGCCAAAGCACTCTGGCTATCAGTGAGAATATGTGTAGAAGCATCAATCTCCATGCAAAGATCCATCAATAGGCGTCTTAGCCATATACACTCCACTCTAGCTGTGAAAACTGCCTTGTACTCAGCTTCACAACTTGATGTCGCCACTGTAGGTTGCTTCTTACTCAACCAAGATATGCATGAGTCTCCAAGGAAAAAGCAATTACCACGAGTGGACACGCGAGTATCATAACAACTAGCCCAATCACTATCTGTAAAAGCATGCAAGAATGGCTGAAAATCTCTACCATAAAAGAGACCTAAGCTCAAAGTGCCTCTGAGATATCTAAACACACGTTTTACCGCTTGCCAATGCCTAGTGCTAGGGCTATGCATGAATCTACTCAACTGGGAAACTGCATACTATATATTCGGGCCTTGTGTTGTATGCATATATAAGACATCCGACAACTTGCTGATAAAGAGAAGTGTCAAATGCATCACCGGAATCCTCGACTGAGAACTTGAATCCTATCTCAACTGGTGTGGAAACTGGCTTGCAATCCTCAAAGTCAAAACACTGAAGTAGTTTTTCAACATACTTTGCTTGATGCATAACAATTCCCCCCTCAACGGATACAAACTGGATGCCAAGATAGTAGCTCAAAAGACCAAGATAAGTGACATCAAAAGTATGCTACAAATCAGCCATAAGAATGTCAAGTTTTGCATCACATAAGCTAGTCAAGAGTATGTCATCAACATAAAGAACAAGCACTATAAGATCAGCCCCATTTTTGTGTACATAGAGTGTGCTTTCAATCAGACTACATGTGAAGCCAAGAGCAATCAAGTGCTTATGTATTTTGTCATACCATGCACATGGAGCTTGCTTGAGATCATACAAGGCTTTATGCAAGCGACAAACCATATGCTCTTTCCCTTTCATAGCAAATCCAGGAGGTTGCTTCACATAGAACTCTTCTTGCAAATCACCATTCAAGAAGGTTGTTATTATGTCCAAGTGATGCACTTTCCAACCTTGATGGGTAGCCAATGCAACCACAATATGAATGGTAGTAATGCGTGAAGTAGGTGCAAAAGTTTCCTCATAGTCAATGCCATATTGTTGCGCATATCCTTTGGCAACCAATCTAGCTTTGTAGCAATCAATGCTGCCATCAGGTTTTCTCTTAATCTTAAAAACCCACTTTGTACCGATGACATTCTTTCCTTTTGGCAATTAACATAAATCCCAAGTACCATTTCTATGTATGGAATCCATTTCTGATTGCATAGCACTCATCCATTGTCGATCATCACATGCATCTTCAAATGAAAGTGGCCCTTCATTACATGCTGTTGCAATAAGAGAATAATCCACAAAATTACTTGATGCATGGTGAGAGCTTGATCTTGTTCTACCAAGTAAAGGTGCACTTAGTTTGCTGTCCTGCAAAGTTTGTTTCAGCCACTTTGGCATAGTTTGTGCACTCTTGATAAACATGCATTCATTATGTAAAACATCTTCAATATGTACATCATGTGTGGGCTAAATTTTATGCTAACTTTCAGCCATATTTTGACGCAAATGTTCAGCCATATGCGGTTGGAAATTTCCAGCAGTTTGGACATTTTTTGGCTGAAAAATTTCACCCATTTTTGGTTGGAAATTCTCTGCATTTTCAACTGTATTTTGCTGGAATTTTTCAGCCCTTTGAGCCTCATTTGGCTGGTCTACATGGCCATAGTCAAAACGCACCATTTTAGAACAAAGGCATGAGTGTATCGAACACATCTTATGAGCTAACTGTTGGCTGTTTCTTGCATTCAAGTAGAGGGAAAACTAAATTTTCAGCAAATACCACATCTCGACTCACAACAATTGTGTTCGTCAATGGATTATACAAACGATATCCCTTGCTTTCAGCACTATAACCAACAAATATACATTTCTTTGCCTTGTCATCAAGTTTGTGACGTTGTTGTGATGGCACAAGAGCATATGCTGAACAACCAAACACACGCATATGATTAACCATAGTCTTATGACCATTCCAAGCCTCATAAGGAGTGATGACTCTCAATGCTTTTGTAGGGTAGCGATTCAACACATAGTTTGCACACATGAATGCTTCCATCCAAAACTTATCAAGAAGATGCTTTCCTTTAACCATACATCGTGCCATTTCAAGTAGAGTTCTATTTTATGCTTGAAAACTTGTTGAGGTGTATATGGCACCGTACATTGGTGTGAAATACCTCTTTCACAAAGAAAAACATTAAACTCATGTGACATGTATTCACCACCACGATCCGTGCATAGAGTCAAAAGCTTTTATGAAGAAAAATTTGCATCCATAGCTAAAAATGCTTTGAAGCAAGAAAATACCTCATTCTTTGCTTTCATAGCATACACCCATGTATGGCGAGTAGCATCATCAATGAAGGTAACAAAATATACATGCTTCCCAAAAGATGGAGTCTTGACGGGACCACATACATCACTATGAACAAGCTGCAATTTTCTTGTGGTGTGTGTACGACTATCTTTTGGAAAAGAAGCATGATGCATTTTTCCAAGAATGCAACCTTCACATGCATGCTTTTCAATGGACTCAAGTGTAGGCAAGCCAATAACCATGTCCTTCTTTTGCAAGTAAAACAAACTATTGAAGTTTAAGTGATCGATACAAGCCATTACATAATGTACCGGACATCACGATAACATCGCCATTGCTGAAATCATGAACCATACATTTATCATCAACAAAGTGTACATGAAGTCCGGCTTTGGCAATCAACGGAACTGAAATTAAGTTCTTCTTGATACCGGGCACATACAATGCATTTTTCAAGAGAATCACACCTTCATTTGCAGCCGTAAGCTCAATTTCTCCTACTCCAATGATAGGATAAGAGGCATTGTTTGCACACCCACATGTCCTCCTTTGGGTGCATCTTTCAAAGAGGCAAAAAATCTTTTGCATGATGTTATATGCTTTGAAGCACCACTATCAAAGAACCAATCCGAATCAGCCTCACTCACAACCACACATTTAGAATGCAAAGAAGCATCATAATGACATGTAGCAACACATGCCCTAAAATCTTGAGCCATGTTAGCTTCATCATTCTTTACATTTGTTGAATTTTCAGCAATAGACATGCCACATTCCTTCTTCTTTTCATTGCATTTAGCAAGCTTTCTAGACTCATCAATAGAATGACCAATCTTTCGACAATATTTGCATCTCTTCTTCTTTTGCAAATCATCATCATTAGAGGAATGAGTGGAAGAGGAAGCTTGAGGCTTTGGTTTTGATGAACCCAAAGTTGAACCATACTTGCTTTTCCCCTTTTGTGAGATAGCAAGTGCTTGTGCTCCCTCAATCAAACCACTCGTATTCACTCTAGATTGCTCTCTTGCAATAGATAAGACACAAACTCATCAAATGCATACATATTAGGATTTCCTTTTGCAACCAAACGGAGTGTAGTAGCAAAGCTTTGAAAAGATTCCGGTAATCTTTTCAACAATGTAGAAATGAGTGATGCATCCGGAATGATCTCATCTATGTTTGCAAATTGCTCTTTCAAGTCTTTGATGTGTGTCACATACACATCCACCGACTCATTTTCAGCCATTACATACATCCTCAAGTTGCTTCCTCAAGTATGCAACACGTGCTTCATTACGCATGGCATACAAAGAAGTAAGAGTGTCCCATGCCTGTCGTGATGTAGAACATGACCAAATGTGTGGAACTATATGACACTTCATAGAAAATGCAATCAAAGCATGAGCTTGAGCATCTTTTGCATCCCATCTAAGATGCTCCTATGTAGGTGGAGAAGGAGAAACCACTATACTCGAAGAAGAAGCTCCATTTGTGACAGTACATTATGAAGTAGAAGCGGGGCTTCAATCTACATCTGCCACTATGTTCCAAAGTTGTTTAGTAATAAGAACATGCTTCATCATGTAAGACCACATCGTATAGTTGGTCCTATCAAGCTTATCTTCAGCTTGAAGCATGCCAAACAAGTCATTGTTGCCCGCCATTTCACAAAAGAACAAGAATGTGATAAAATCTTCACTTCGACGAAAGCTGAAATGAATGCTGAAATTTTAGCTCACAAACCATCACTCTGATGGCAATTTTGACTACACGAATGGCTTCAAAATGGGGGTAAAATTCTAGTGCAACTAGTGAAAATGTTTCTTGGCTGCTGAAATTCACTGTTCTATGCTCCGAAGTCGATTTGCACTATTAAAAGTGCACGTGCGTCGCGATGCGAAAAATCAAAACTTGAGAAGGAGCTGAACCTGCTCTAATAGCACTATTGGGTGTATGTAGAAGTGTGAGAGACACATGAGAAGCACATACAAGGATCACAAATGCAACAAGACACACGAATAAGACGATGGCTAGAATAGCTCTCTCTATTGATAATGAACTTAACTAAAGTAAAGAGCTGAATAATATCCCTAAGTACAAAGTACCACCACATATGAGAGTATCAAGTATATGGTAACATGGGGAAAATACCTCTAGCCAGCACTAAAGTAAAAAGTGTCCATGTATAGGGAGAAGGTTCACATCAAAGCTACTCGAGGAACACATAAGTGTAACAAATTATTAGCCGATGGAAGAATTTTTTTTTTCCTATTGGTAGAATAGAGAAAGCCTCTTGGAATAGCTCGAAGCTCCATCAAGAATGGATTAAATTCATAGGTTATCAAGGTTTCTCCAAGTCTAACTTGCAAGTTTGTGTCAATATCCACAAAGCTAGACTTGATCAGTGCTATGTGTCACATAGTATCATTGACCTCCTCATTCCCCTATCTTTGTCTCTCTACATTGGTATTATCATTTCATATCGTTTCCCAATTGTGAATTCCCTCCAATCCTTTGCCCAAGGGAGGAAGGCTATGTAGTTCCATGTTGACCCGTTGAAATTCTTAGTTCCTTGTATTCATCAAAACATCAAGCCAACATGCCATCAAGCCATCCAAGATCATGTCTCTCTTACTAGGTGTTGGATAAGTGCAATTAAGGCTTTTGAACACATCATGAAAAACTCCAAAATTGAGATCCAAAAAATTAGAAAAGTAATAAAAGATGGCTGGATAACACACTTGGAAGTGAAAGTTAAAAGTAAAGTGCAACTACAAAAAGGTTTGTTGAAAATTAGGATAAAACTTAGATTCAAAGAGGAAATTCAAAGACAGGAACTTTTTTTCTAATTTAAATAATGTTGGGTAGAAAAAATGGGAAAGCTGAGAAAAGAAATATGTAGACCTAATTGTGAGACACTTTTCATAGCTCCTTGGTACTCGTTCTTATCTTTCAATGAATGCATGGCCAATATCTCAAGAGCTAGATCCAAAAAGTTTTCATAAGAGATCACTGAAAGGCTTGATGATTTGTTGTCCACTAGTAAGATCAAGGAGGCAATGGATACCCTTCCCTCAAGGAAAAGCCTTTCTTGGATGGTCTTACGAATGAATTCTTAAAGTCTTTAAAGGACTTCCTTACTAGTCCTTTGGATCTATTATGGAGAGAAGTCGTGAAGTTTGTGTTACACTTATGTGTTCCTCGAGTAGCTTTGATGTGAAATTTTTCCCTATGCATGCGCACTTTTTACTCTAGTGTTGGCTAAAGGTTTTTTCCCCATGTTACCACATATTTGATACACTCATATGCGGTGTTACTTTGTACTTAGGAATATTACTTAGCTCTTACTTTAGTTAGTTCATCGTCAATAGAGAGAGCTATTCCATCCATTCATCTTCTCCATATGTCTTGCTGCATTTGTGCTCGTGTGTGCTTCTCATGTGTCTCTCGTACTTCTACACACACCCAATAGTGGTATCAGAGCAGGTTCAACTCCTTCTCAAGTTTCGGTTTTTCACATTGTGGCATGTGCACACTTTTAACCGTGCAAATCGACTTCGAAGCATAAAACAATGAATTTCGACAGCCAAGAAACGTTTCCACTAGGAGCCTTGGAGTTTTACCCCCTGTCAGAATCGCCATCAGAGTGATAATTTGTGAGTTGAAATTTCAACACTCATTTCAAATTTTGTCGAACTAAAGATTTTGTCACATTCTTGTTCTTTAGTGAAATGGTGGGCATCAATGACTTGTTTGGCATGATTCAAGCTGAAGATAAGCTTGATGGGACAACTATCCAATGTGGTCTTACATGATGAAGCATGGTCTTGTTGCAAAACAACTTTGGAACATAGTGGCAGATGTAGATCGAAGACCCACAGGTGCTTCTACTTCACAGTCTACTATCATAGATGGATCTTCTTTTTCGAGTACAATGGTTTCTCCTTCTCCACCTACAGAGGACCAACTTAGATGGGATGGAAAAGATGCTCAAGCTCATGCATTGATTACGCTTTCTGTGAAGCGTCACATAGTTCCACACATTCGATCATGTTCTACATCAAGGCAAGCATGGGATACTCTTGCTTCTTTATATGTCGTGCATAATGAAGCACGTGTTGCATACTTGAGGAAGCAACTTGAGGATGTATGTATGGTTGAAAATGAGTTGGTGGATGTGTGTGTGACATGCATCAAGGACTTGAAAGAGCAATTGGAAAACATAGATGAGATCATTCTGGATGCATCACTCATTTCTAGATTATTGAAAGGATTACCAGAATCTTTTCAAAGCTTTACTACTACACTCCATTTGGTTGCAAAAGGAAATCCTAATATGTATGCATTTGATGAGGTTGTGTCTCTTCTTTTGCAAGAAGAGCAATCTAGAGTGAATAGGAGTGGTTTGATTGAGAGAACGCAAGCACTTTCTATCTCACAAAAGGGGAAAAGCAAGTATGGTTCAGCTTTGGGTTCATCAAAACCAAAGCCTCAATCTTCCTCTTCCACTCATTCCTCTAATGATGGTGATTTTCAAAAGAACAAGAGATGCAAATATTGCCGAAAGGCTGTTCATATTATTGATGACTGTAGAAAGCTTGCTAAGCACAATGAAAAGAAGAAGGAATTTGGCATGTCTATTGCTAAAAATTCAGCAAATGCAAAGAGTGATGAAGCCAACATGGCTCAAGATTTTAGGGCATGTGTTGTTACATGTCATTATGATGAATTTTTGCATCCTAAATGTATGGTTGCGAGTGAGGCTGATTCGGATTGGTTCTTTGATAGTGGTGCTTCAAAGCACATAACATCATGCAAAAGATTTTCTGCCTCTTTGAAAGATGCACCCAAAGGAGGACATGTGGTGTGTGCAAACAATGCCTCTTATCCTATCATTGGAGTAGGAGAAATTAGTTTATGACTACAAATGGAGGTGTGATTCTCTTGAAGTACCCGATATCAAGAAGAACTTAATTTTAGTTCTGTTGATTGCCAAAGATGGACTTCATGTACACTTTGTTGATGATAAGTGTATGGTTCATGATTTCAGCAATGGAGATATTATTGTGATGTCTGGTACATTATGTAATGGTTTGTATCACATGGATACATACAAGAGGGCTTCTTCGAATGCCTTGGTTGCTCATACTTCTTCCATGGCTGAAATGGAGCTTTGGCATGCTCGTTTTGGTCACTTGAACCTCAATCATTTGCTTTACTTGCAAAACAAGGACATGGTTATTGGTTTGCCAACACTTGAGTCCATTGAAAAGCATGCATGTGAAGGTTGCATTCTTGGAAAAATGCATCGTGCTTCTTTTCCAAAAGATATTCATACACACACTACAAGAAAACTGTAGTGTTCATAGTGATGTATGTGGTCCTGTCAAGACTCCATCTTTTGGGAAGCATGTATATTTTGTTACCTTCATTGATGATGCTACTCGCCATACATGGGTGTATCCTATGAAAGCAAAGAATGAGGTATTTTCTTTCTTCAAAGCATTTTTAGCTATGGCTGAAAATTTTTCTTCACAAAAGCTTTTGACTCTATGCACAGATCGTGGTGGTGAATACATGTCACATGAGTTTAATGCTTTTCTTCGTGAAAGAGGGATTTCACACCAATGTATGGTGCCATATACACCTCAACAAAATGGTGTTGTCAAGCATAAAATAGAACTCTACTTGAAATGGCATGATGTATGGTTAAAGGAAAGCACCTTCCTGATAAGTTTTGGATGGAAGCAGTCATGTGTGCAAACTATGTGTTGAATCAATACCCTACAAAAGCATTGAGAGTCATCACTCCTTATGAGGCTTGGAATGGACATAAGCCCATGGTTAGTCATATGCGCATGTTTGGTTGTTTGGCATATGCCCTTGTGCCATCACAACAATGTCACGAACTTGATGAAAAGGCAAAGAAATGTATATTTGTTGGTTATAGTGCTTAAAGTAAGGGATATTGTTTGTATCATCCATTGACGAACAGAATTATTGTGAGTCGAGATGTGGTATTCGTAGGTATACTTTCTTTTTTTTTATTTTGTTCCTCTCCATAACCATCTCTATAATCTCCACTCTCCATCTCATTGCATTTCCATAATCGCCAAAAATCTCAGTTTTTGGCCATATCTCTACCTTCCATCTCCATTCCTTCATTTCACTTGTGAGAAAGATCTAGAGAGTGATTGTGTGCTTGTTGTATTTGCATTTTTTTGTGAGTTTCTTATAGGTTCTCACTTGAGCAGTAGCTGCAGCCACATCATTAGGTATGAGAGAATGCTACATGTGGCCACAAGTGACTGCCTCTATATATCATGGTAGACAAGAAAAGTCTGTAATTTTTGTTTACGTCATAAGCACAATAGACCCCTCACCATAAGCATTCCAAAACATAACTTGTGTGTGAAAAAAATTCCCATTTTTTGTTCTATCGTGATAGAAATCATCTATCACGATAGACATGAAAACATGATAGATAGGAAAACATGATAGACCACCATCGTGATAGAGACTGTCTATCACGATAGACACATCTATCATGACATACTGAAAACCATGATAGATGATGGACACCATCGATCATGATAGACCTGTCCACTACAAGGAATATGGGCGTATAGCGACGGTTAAGGCGATAGAATTTTGTCGCTATAAAATTGCAAAATGCATCGTAATGAGCATCGCACGCACACCGTCGATTAAACGACGAGCCAAATGACATTTTTTGCGACTTGTGGCACGACGAGGTCTATGACGCTCGCATAGAGTGTCGCTAACATGACGATTTTAAATAGCATCGCATAAGCGATGCTTTGTTACCTCGCATAAGCGACGCTTTGTTATGTCGCATAAGCGACGCTTTTTGGGCGACACTTTTTGGCATTGCATAAGCGACGCTTTTTGGGCGACACTTTTTGGCATTGCATAAGCGACACTCAAACATGTCGCTTATGCGACGCCAACTCGATGCGTAGCATCACTTACACAATGGTCTGTTGACAGAAAAACATTAAAACGTTGGAGGCTCTTTGATTGGCATTTTCACGCATCTGATCGAAGAGCTCTCCAACGTTCACAATTGCGCTGCGCTTACAAGCTGAAGCAAGTATATGCAGAATTGTTGTTTTGCCTAAGCTCTCTCTTATTGTCTCCCTCTGTCTCTGTTTCTCTCTTTCTACATCTTTCTCTCTTTGAATTCTCTCTCTCTCTCTTCTTTCTCTCTTTATTGTAGGTTATTCAAGAAGCTAACCAAGCAAAAAGTATGGCTAACTATTGTAAGTACAATTTCTATTCTTTGTATATCATTTGAGTTGTGTTATTTTCATTAGATAGCATACTCACACTTATTGATATGCACTTATACACTTATACATGATGAAGATGCACTTTCACACATATGCACATATACACATGCACATACACTTAGACATACCCACATATACACATTATATATATATATATATATATATATATATATATACACATACACACATTAACATATACGCAAATACATGTATATGCACATCCACATGCATGCACATTCACATGCATGCACATGGATGCAAATGGAAATGCATCCACATACACATGCATGTGGAATACATATAAATCGATGCTAGACATTGCAACCCAAATGCTCTTAAAGTCTTTGATTTGATGCAGGTAGTTTTCAAAACTTTGAGAAATTTCTAAGCTCCACATGTTTCTGTGCTAGGCTTCAAAAATGAAAATTTTGATTTGGTGTATGATCTCAACACCACACTTTCCATCCACACAGTCTACACATGGAATGCTCACATAAAGTACCTCCCAGCTTGTTATAAAGAAAATTCTAAAGACATGTTTACCACATGCTTTTGGGAGTATCATTCAGAGGTGTTTATCTCAAAGCCCACCCACATGCTCTAGCTATTTGCATGCGAACATGCCATGTACTATGAGTACTATAGGATGCCACATCTATAAGTTCTAAGTGCGATCTATTGGGAATGCGAGAAGATAGATCTCGCAAAATGTAATTGCAACCATTTAGCATGCTCTTCTTCGTCTTCCACACAACAAGCAAGGATTCCTTGATCATTTTGCTTGTACATGCTTCTTGCTAGTATTTGATATTTGAGATTTAATGATCTCCTCGTCCCTTGTTCCTAGCATGGGGTTTTTGGGTCCAAAGGTAAGAATAGCACAAGTGATTTAGCCTATTTCGGCACTAATTCCAAATTGAAAAAATAAGCATTAGGAAGGTCATCGGACACTCCTTGCAATGATTCTCCTGAAGTGAGTCTAGAAAGGTGATGCACCCTAAGGTGCATCTTTCCTTTCCTTATGACTACTTCAAAATCATTTTCCATTAGTAAGAGAAATGATCTTAGCAATTGCCCTATATTGCAAGGCTTATTCACCAAATAAAGTAGACACTGATGATCAATGAATATTTTAAACTTATTTCCAAGCAAATAATGCCTAAATTTCGTGACCACATAGACCATGCCTAATCCTTCCCTTTTCATAGGAGTATAATTCCCTTTTGCTGCATTCAATTGTCTGCTTGCATAAGCTATGGGGAGATCTACATTTCCTTCATTAGTGTGTTGTGATAGCACACATCCAATAGCGAAATTGGAGGCATCCATGTGAATATGGAATGGCTTACTCGAATATGGCATTGTTAAAATTGGTACTGAACACATTTTTTTTTTTAGCTCGTTAAAAGAGGTCTAACACATCATTCCACTCAAAGTTAGTCAAGAGGTTGTACAAAGGCTTTGTGATTATAGCATACATTTGAATAAAACATCTGTAGTATCCACAGTGTCCCATGAAAGCTTGTAATTCCTTGAATGTCTTTGGCCTAGGTAATTCTACAATAGTCCTTACTTTATCCTCTTCCATTGAGATCCCATTATTTGACACTATGTGGCCTAGAATTTTTCCTTCGGGTTCAAGTAGACTTGATACTCTATGCATTTGCCAGAGATCCATCTAAGTTTAGGCATGTAAGTTTTTCTAATGTTGCAATGAGCACACAAGTCATGAACATAGACTTCTAGGTCCCTCCTCAAGAAATCCTTGAAAACATGAGAGATCAATCTTTGGAAGGTAGCAAGTGTGTTGGTGATCCCAAATGGCATCACACAAAATGCAAGGACATTCCATTCTATGGCAAAAGCCATCTTATGTTGATCTTCAGGGGCATCAATGCGCACTCTTCCTCTTTACTTAGGTCATTTCCAATGTATGTACATCTCTCTTTGCCATCTTCTATGGTCATTACAATTTTCTTTGTCTTTTCCTTGTTGTTATAGGCTTCTCCTCTTATAGCTTCTCTTAGAGCAATTCATATCGTGATCTTTTTATCTTTATCTTGTATTTCTTGAAAATCTCTAACACTTTAAATGAAGATTCTTCTTCTTCTTGTGTGGGTGATTTCTTTTTTTTTTGTCTCTTTTTTCTCACAAGTATCATCTTGTGGCTCAATAAATTTCTCCTCAGGTGTACATGTTTCAAATTCTTGAGTCCTAAACTGTATCAAATAAAGATACTTTTTTGCTGAGTCGCAAAAGGACTCCATGATGATGGATTCCTCATCCTCATCACTGACTTCCACGAGTGTAGATGTGCTAGGCTCACACTGCTCTATAAACAACTCAAACATGAGTGGTTCTATTATGAAAACCGAGATGTCATGACATCTTCATAACAATCGGGGGTACACTGCTCCTCATTGATAGCTATGTCCATTTTGGTTAGGATTTTTGTCTAATCATGGGGTTCAAATTCCTCATCCCAAAATACCATAGGTGCATAGACTAGGAATTGAACATATCTAGGGTTCTCATTAGCACCCAAGTTTCTTGCATTTAGTCTTTTATCTTACTCCATTACAACTTGACATGCCCATAAGTAGGTGTTTTTATGCATCCATGAAGATTTTGATCTTAAGGAGTGCACTGACTCCATCTCATCTAAAGTTCTATGGACTAGGATCCATTGTAATGGTGGCACATCTCTATGGGAATAGTCTTTGAGATTGACTTTAGTGGTTACACCTAGGTGCTATAACTACAAGGAGTGTAGTTGAATCATAAACGTTCTTCTTAAAATCATCTCATAGACATGATTCTTGCAAAAGTCGCATATGAGAAATGTGTCATCAAACTCTACCCCACAAGTAGTGAGAGTCATCCCTTCTAGTAACCCTAAAGATTTCTCAATATGCCCATCTGCCATTTGCAATTTCATCCTAGTTGTTCTAAGAGTTGGTTTGCCCCAATGTTACTATAGGGAAGTGGTGGCAATCACAACTCCTCATTCTAAATCTAGAATAACAATTGTTGTATAACCTTGGAAAGTGATAGGAAGATAGATATTTCCTTCTTCTCCTTCACTGATATCTCTTATCTTATCCAAGGGTATCTTTGGCATTGTCTTATGTGATCCTGCCTGAGATGGGGACTTAGCTACTTTTGGTAGCTGGTTAGCTATATGTTTCCATAACTCATGTTAATTTTAAGTAGCTCCTCTAAAGTTAGATGGCATTGCACCTTAGTGTTCTTCACTATTTCTGTGTTCTTTGGTAGAATTGATTCATCATTTCTTGCCATAACAGTGGCGGCTCTCATGTGAATAGACTTAGACATACAAGGGCCTATAAACTGGGGCAATTCTTGCAAGGAATTGGATTCAAATTCTAATTTTCATTTGATTGCTTTTCTTCTTCTTGCTTGCCATACATGAAGGGAATTGATTATGAAGATCATCGACTACTTCAATAAGAGGAGGATTCTCACTCTCTTTGGCCCATTTCTCCTCTTGTACCTCTCTCAAGAACTCTTGGGAGTAATGATGTATAGAGAAAGGAACTTTGTCATCCGTTGAATTAGGAACATAAGATTCTTGGGGTGGTGAGATTCTTCTTTCACTTCCACTACGTTGAGTCTCTAGAGGAGCTACAATCCTAGGTTTAGCTACCAATCCCTCCAACCTCTCCAAGAGTCCTTCGAAATGTAATTGCAGCATCACTAAGTTTGTCTAATTGAAAAGAAAGCTTGCATCGAACATAGCCTAAAATAGTTCTACCATTTTTGCACAAACCTTGGTCCTCTCAATCTCTAGATCCACTTTGGTATAACATTTATATAACTCTCCCACATTAGAACCTTCTTGAATTTGAGTCTGATAAGCCTTGAACATCATGTCCAAATCTTCAAGAGTAGGATAAATGAAGATTGATCCTGCTTCGGGTGGTGGTGGGATGGATGATGGGATTTAATGAGGTGATGGTGGCATTTTAAAGTGCATATGGGATGCCATCTCAATTAGTTTCATCTTTGTCTCTTATAGGTTTTCTTCTAGCTTGTTATCAGAGTGAAGGGCTCGATTGATCGATCAAGTCAACCTTTGACATTCCAATAAGGACACACATGGGGTGCTTTAGCACTTTCAAGTGATTGGAGGATCAATTTATGAACATATTGGTAGTTCAAAAAGTTTGTCATCACATCAAACAATTTGTTGTCTGTGTGCAAGAAAACTCTATGAGCACATAAAGGTGATTTGAATCAAAAGGTACTTCAAGAACCATGTATTTTCTACAATCAATCTCCATTCAAATTTGCATTTAATGCTATGAACTCAACAACATGAACTCAATACAAACATGCACTCACGGAAAGTAACTTTAGACAAAAGATTTAGCATATCAAACCTTGAAATATTACAGATTTCAGATTCTTAAATGTTGCATTGACTAAGAATTTGTAAGTATTTCACTATGAGCATTTTATTCCAAGCACTATGTTTTCATATATTTGAAGTTTAGAAATTTAGAGAAGAAGCATGTCGTCATATGTGTATAGTTTGGAACTTAATAAGAACCTTAGTCATTAAAGTATACACATACTTTGATAGAAGATTGAAGTAAAAGTTTGCCAAACATCTAATTGATTGCTTTACAATGTCATATGCTCTATTCTTCCATGTCTAATGTGCTTAATGTATCTTGTTATGATAGTCACAAGCTAGTGCATCAAAGTAGTGATTAGACATATGAGTCAGATTGTGCACATTTAGAGTGCACCTGACTTTGAATGTTTCTCTTAAAAAAAACATCAATCAAAACTAGAGAGCTCAAATACGAAGGTCCCATATAATGAATGTCCTCTGTCCTCCGATAGTTACAACATCTTTATCCTTAATCACCATCATATAACTACAAAATGATCTCTGACAAAGTACTCTCCCTGTGATTTGACTATTAGTGTCCTCCTCCTAAAGATTAACTCCTTTAATGGATAGCAATTCAAATTTCAATTCTGTAGCAAATCTTTTGTACACTCCCTTGCATTGGATCTTCAAATTCTAGTTTTATCCTTCCTTGAACACTACCAATTCAGCATCATAACCTCTGTGATAATTAGCACCTCCATTGATATCTATTGTCAGCACACACCAAAGAAGTCCTTCTATGAATAGCAGGGATTAGTGCCACCTAAGCCACATAATAACCTTCCTTTTGATCATCAACACCTCCCTGTCAGTGTCATAACCCTCCTTTGTTGATTCAAAGTAATTCAGCAGACGATCTCCTTTGCGTTTTGCTCGCAAAACTCTTCAGATATCTCTAGTATGTGACATGGAAGACTTCAAGATGAGCTACAATAGAATTCTCAATACTATGATAGCAGACACTACTCCTCATAGCACCACCTTCTCGTTCCTTTTTATGTGTGTCAAGAATCGAGTGGACACACCCTTTTGATAAAAACCACAACAAACAACGTTGCTCCAACAACTGTATGAGCATTCCTACAAAATCATTGCCTCTCTTTTATCCAATGCCTGGGAGAAATTTCCACCAATTTTTCATTAAAAAACTTCTCCATCTCTGCTTTTTTAAACCATTCACACTTTGCATACATGTGTACCAAAGCACTGCCAACAAAAACATGGCTCTCTAAGAATCCATGCCTTTCAACTTCAGAATGCAGCTCCAAACATGCAAAGGTAGATCCTAACCTTCCACATGCTTTCAAAGAACAAATTAATGTGATGAAATTTGGAGAAATACTCTACAGTTGCATTTGTTGATAGAGTTCAAGTGCATCATCATCAAGCACATGATCAACAAATCCAAATAATAACACAGTCCGTGAGGCAACATTATGAGAAGGAAGTACAATCAATGCTTCTTCAACATTGGTGATCATACTACAACTTATGTATACATCAATCAACAAACGGTTGAGATGTGCATTTCCTTTAGAAAATCCTCTTCTTTCAATCTCTGAATGCAATTCAATGCATTTGTTCTTTGCACATATGCTTGAACACACCTTCAAAGCCCAAACTTAAGTAACAACATCTCGAAGAATACCTTTTGATTCTATTTGCTCGAAGCACATCAGAGCTTCATCACCACCACCATGCTCCACATAACTTTTAAGGCGAAATGGATGAAAAGACACTTTGCCCTCAAGAGCTGATTATCATAATTCAAAAGAAAGGGAGAAAGAATCTCTCTGATATTACCCCTACTAAACCTACACATCATCCTTGATGGGCCAATCCTAGAAATCAACACAAAAGGTAGTATCAAAAGTTCAATGTAACATTTTTCGACTTTATAAATGCAAATGCTCTTCTTTTTAGCTTGGCATATGATAACAACAAATCAAAGTTTCGACGAGTAACCGTTTCATGCAACAATTGCTTAAAATTAAGTTCAAAAGAAATTACAAACTTGGTCTTGATTATCTAAAAACAAAGTTCTTAATTCACTCGTTCGAACTTAGTTATCATCTCATATAAATAAGTGCATATAATGCATTTACACATATCCATGAAATGCTACTAATTCCTCACCAGCATACATCCACCTTGTTTTCTCATAAAACTAGATGTGATTTCACAACCAATTTACCATGTCTTTTCAGTTTCTCGTTTTTTTTCTTCTTTACTTCCTTAGAATCCATTAATGTACTAAATCATCCTTAGTAACTTCTACTTTTTTGGGGTGGAAGAAAAGTATAAACTTCCATTTGTTAGAGTTTGATAATAATGTTCACTACTTTTTTGTTCTAAGGGGAAAGGCTTAACCCCTTATTTCGAGCCGAGGCTCTAGATGCATGCATAAGCAAGAACTCAGATTTCATTCAGACATGCTTTTATGCACAAACATGCATTGATTTATAGAAAACAATTCCTTTGTCTTACTTGAGTTTCAAATTTGATTTTTTCTTTCCTACTTGACCTTATTTGTAAAGACTTCAAACCAAAGTTCAAGTAACTGCATTCCTACTTGAGTCAAATAGTTGCAATTGTGATTTCGTACTATCATAAGCCAATATTATAATGTTGGAAAATATGAATGCAAAGGTGCAATAAAGAAAATCTAGACAAACAGAAAAGAAGAAATACCACCTGATTAATTTGGTTCAGAGTCAATCATATCATCTTCAATTTCATAATCATCTTACTCTCTTTTCTCGAATAATTTCACTCTTTTCCCTACGATCAAAGTTTTTAGTGGAGTTCCATCTAATTCATGTAAAGCATATGTCCCATTATCATGTACTTTCATAACAATATACGGTGAACACCATTGTCATTTAAGTTTTCTTTGTGCATCATATTGGGAATCGAATGTACTGTTGTAGATCAAAACCCAATCATCCTTGTGAATTTGTTTTGGCCTTAGTCTATGTGTTTTTATCAAAGTGCTTCTTATTTTTAATTCTTGATTCTTTCAATTTCATATCAACTGCATCTAATTTCAAATTCCCTTGCTCAAGTTGTTTTATTCCTAAGGCCAAGAGTTCATTAGTAGATAGATTATCATTCCAAGGTAGAGCAGACCATGTAGGAATTCGTGTGTGAACAAGATAAATAGGTTTTTGACAATACATTAATTCAATAGGCATGTATCCTGTTGTCCTAGTACAAGTCATTCTATGAGCCCATAATGCAAAAGGTAAATACTTTGGCCATTGTTTCAATTCATCATTACAGGCTTTAGAGATTGCTTTCACAATCGATGAATGCCCTCTCTCTATTTTCCCATTCACCTTAGGGTTGTAAGCAGTCATAAGAGACAAGTGAATTCCATGTCATTCAAAGAAATCTCTAGCCTCTTGAGCATCTAATTCACCCCCATCAACAACTACTTTCTCAATATACCCAAAATGTGAAATCACATGCTCAATAAAAAATTTATAAACATTATATGTTGGGATTCTAGTGCTTGGCCTTCTACATGGTTTGTAAGATCTTCCCTTGCAAGTACAATATAACACATCTTATCAATACCTTTAGGCATGGTCATAAGGCCAATTACCCACTTATAGTGAATACAAGGTGGATAGGTAGGATGTAAAGGATCTTGATGTTTCACACATGAATAAATTTGACATATAGTACAAGCATTTGCATAATCCCTTACATTGACATAGATTCCCGACCACCAATAACTCTCTCTAATCTTTTTATATGTACCCACGAACCCTTTATGTGCAGTCCATAATGTATCATGTAAATCTTTCATAACTTTCAATTAAAGTTTCTTTTTCCCTAATACCCCCTATGGCATTTTAACTTTGCCCCTAGCATGTCTCCAAATAAATCCATCATTTAAAAAGAAATCGAAGGCTCGTTTTCTAATGTCTTTGAATTTATTTGATGACCAAGTAGGTGAATTTTTTAAAGTACTAAGGTATTTGACAATGTCTTTCCACTCCCCTTCATAATCTTCATCATTAAATTGTTCATACTCATATACTTATGGTTCATAATTTATTAAATTTATATCTATTTCTATTGCATTATCAAGATCATGTTCAGACTTAGCTCTAGAAAGCATATTAGCAATAGAATTAGATTTTTTGACAATATGAGTTAAAAATCGGATTTATAAATTTAATATATGATATCCATCTCAGCATTGCAATATCATGTGATGAACAATTTGCAATTATTCCTATAAGTGGAAAACAATCTGTCTCAACAATCACGTTGGATCCTATGAAATATTCCTTATCAATTTTTAAAGTTGTGACTAAACCCAAAGCTCCTATTTGTTTTGTGGGTATTTTTGTTTAGTTTCATGCAAAATCTTAGCTCCAAACCTAACTGCATATCTTTTACCCTCTTCATCATCTTGATCTATAACCCATCCTATACCTATAGGACTAGTGTTTACAATCAAAATGATGGGTTTATTTTCTGAATAGTCAAGTCGTTTCAAGATAGGAGCATCAAGTAGCAATTTTTTCAATTTTCTCGTGCCTTCAGAATGATTTTAACTCCATAGAAACTTCCTATTCTTCCTCAACAAATCATAAAGACAATTAGCAACATGTGCATAGTGAGGTATTGTGGCAGTAGTCAAAGGCATCGACGCAGAGAAAGTATGTAGAGGTGGACTACAAAGAGTTGCGGGGAGCCATGCAGTCATTTTTTTCAAAGAAATATACTCGATATCACTTTTTCAAAACTCCAAATAGTGATTTTCATCACTTTTGTAATATATGTATCATAAAACACCCACTTTTGTATTTAGTAGCTCCATTTTGTGCAAGCCAAGGAGTCCTCGAGCTTGAGGAGCTTAGGTATAAAGCATACCACTTTGGTAATTTTTAGATCTTGTTTAGACCTAACTAGGAGTTTCTAGCACGCAGATGCCGAGGTTAACAACAAACAAACATTGTTACACCTGTGGAGGTGATCACATGGCAAATGTGTGCCCCAATGTAACACAACCTCAAGCCAATCCTAGTGGCTAGTACTACACAATCGAAAGGTGGTACACGAATCACACGATACAAGATTGTCCATACAACAAACAAGTAGTCTGACAAAACTACCCGCAAGCATACCCCCAACCAAGGTCAGTACAATGCTCAGCCTCATTACTACAGGCCCCCATAGGACTACCCTTATCAGACTCAATAGAGACCACAACCTGTTTTAGCTCAACAGCCACCCTCACTAGCCAATGTAATTTCAGTCAAATACGCTGCTATAGAGGAAAACCTTCATAGGGCTTTAGTTCCTTCTTCACCCCTGATCATTGAAAGTGATCCCAATTCAAATGGTTTTGACTCCACCCATGTAGATAGTCCACTTGCATACTACACTGAGTCTCCAGAACACTTGGAAACATATCAATATGATAGTCCACCATTAGAATCTAGTTGGGATCCTGATTATGCAAATTTAATGTATACCAACCCTAAACCATGGCCCTAGTTGAGACACCCAAGACCACAGGGCCCTAAAGGACCATGCTTTAGGTGCCAAGGAGATCATTTCATAAAGGATTGCCCACATCCTTCAATAGCAAGATAGTTGCAATATTATAACATTCAAGGCTTTTGTGTAGAATGTGGTAAAGAGCATATCATTAGAGACTACCCTAAGATCCTTGCTAATGCATCAAAAGTGACACCCATTAATGTGATAGGTATTGTGCACACCTCAGATGGAACCACACCTACGTATGTACCTATCCAAGCTATAACGAGAGCCCAGGCGCTGTTGCAAAATCAACACCCTAATCCTAGAAAAGTAGCTAAGACGAGTGAAGTTAGAGAATCTAGTGGCAGAAAGATGAAATCTTGGAAGGACTCACGAGAGAGAATCAAGAGGAAATGGAGTAAAAAGATAAATGAGTTGGAAGGACGTCTAAAGGAAAATAGAGCTAAAATCCTAGAATTAACTTCACAAGAATCAAACCAAGAAACCCCAGCTCAAAAACCAGGATCAGTTCTAGTTGAACCCCTGCCTGAAAATCTAGATATGATGTTCTGAGCTTACCAAGCCAGGTTAAGAGAAGGACCCCAGGTAGCTGAATTGAGTAAGAACTATCCAAGAGTGGACTTAGAATTTGAGAGAACTAAGCTTTGCATAAAAATGGTAGAATCAGCCTAGACCATGTTTGAAGTCTGACAATATATCAATTAGAGTAATATAGAAAAACTAGAGCTACACTTTCAAGGATTATTGGAGAGGCTAGAGTGCTTGATTGTTAGCAACGAGAAGAAGAATATGCAAAAGGACCCTATTGTTCTAGAGACACAGGAAGGTAATGTACCATCACTATCCCAAGTGCCGAATACCGAGGTCGCAGAAAACCTTTCTTCCATACATAAGTACTCCCAAGGGTTTCTAAGAGAAATCCAAGAAGAAAAGTGGAGACGAGAGCAAGAAAACAATCCCCTTATTCAAGAGATAGACGATTCTCAGGAACAATTTCGGCAAGACATACCCTCTATCTATGATGATGTAGAGGAAGAAAAACTTAGTGAAAAAATGGAGTCTGAATCTAACTCTTTGCAAGAATTACCCCAGTTCACAGGACCTTGGGAAGCCAAATCTATTAGCATGAGAGCACCCACCATAAAAGTCAGAAATGAAAAATCAGTAATCCCTAGAAACACGAAAGTGATCAAGAACACTAAAGTGCACTGTCATCTTACTCTAGAAGAGTTGTTGAAGATTAAGCCTGACTTGTGGAAGCATGTAGCAAACCAACTCCCATAAACAATTAGCACTCACTCTCAAGAAGGTGCACACAAGAAGGTACCAGAAATACCCGTGGAAAGAATTGGAGATATGAGCGAGGGAGAGGAAGGTAATACCTATCTTCAAATAACCCACCAAGGCTACACCATTAAAGCCATCTTAGATTCAGGTGGGGGAGTAGCCATTGCTACCACTACTTTATGGAAACATTGGGGTAAGCCAACACTATGACCCACAAGAATGAAACTACAAATGGGTGATGGACACATTGAGAAGCCATTGGGCTTACTAGAAGGGATATCTCTCACCACTTGTGGTGTAGAATTTGAGCACAGTTTTACCATTTGCGATTTTGGAAAAATCATGCTTATGAGATGATATCAGGATGACCATTCATGTGTCAGTTGCGAATTGTACAAGATTGGGGAACCAATTCCTTGTACTTGCAACATTTAGGAGTGAAAACCAAAGTTAATCTCAAGGATTATTCCCATCGAGACGTACCTCCAATCTAGTGGAATACCATCCATAGGTCATTAGAAGAAACAGAGTCTGTGCATTCATTAGAATCAGATCCATCATGGTTACATGAGGAAACTCATCTATGGATGTGTAAGGTAGCCAAGCAAGAAGAGGAACAATTAGAAGCCAGAACTTTAGGTTCAGAACGACATCCACGAACCCTACGAGATCCTGCTTATGCACGTATATTGTTTCTAGACGAGGAATTTGAGCCTCATGATTGGGCAGAGATATTAGCTACCATGGATATAGCTGTAAGTGAAGAACAATGGACCCCTAATTGTGATGAGGACGGATATGATATTTCCATCTTTATGATAGAACCCTTACAAGAAGAGCCTATCCTAGAACAATGTGTGAATTTATCTCAAGAATCAGACGAGACAAGTGATGAGGACCTAGATTCCATTATCATGGAACCCTTCTGCTCGATAGAAGAAGAGTATCTTTATTTTGTGGAAGCCACTATCCCTGATACGGACAAGGAAAATCAAACCGCACAACCCGAGTCACTCAAAGAAGATACAAGAAGTAAGCACAAGAAGAGAAAGAAATCACCTAGGATAGAAGAAGAAGAAAAACCACTCATGGAAGTACCAGAGAACTTTAGAAAATATGAAATAGAAGATAAAAGAATCATGGTACGGATGCATAAAAGAGAAGAAAAAATTGGAGAAGTATATGACAATAGAGATAAAACCAAAAAAATAGTAGTCACAATTGAGGAAGGAGAAGAAAAATGCACATACATAGGGCATGATTTGATGAAGGAAGAAGAAGAGTTAACGGCCCTATTGCATGAGTATAGAGATGTTTTTGCTTGGAGTTACAAAGATTTGAAAGGAGTAGACCCAGATATACGCTCTCATAGAATCCCTATGATTCTAGAGGCCAAAATTATTAAGTAGAAACCATACACGTATAATGATAATTACACCACCAAGATTAAAGAGGAGATAGAACGATTGATAGAAGCACGATTCATTTACAAAATTGAGCATATCGAATGGGTATTCCCCATTGTGGTCGTGCCCAAGAAAAATGGGAAATTGCATGTGTGTATTAACCTTAAAAAAGTTAATGCTGCCACGATTAGGGACAATTATCCTCTTCGTATCACGAAACACTTATTGGAATGAGTTATAGGCAAGGAAGTTTACAACTTTCTTGATGGATTCTCAAGCTATAATCAAGTAGTCATTGCTCCTGAAGTTCAATACAAAATAGCCTTTGCCACAGAGTGGGGCATATTTGCATTTTGTGTAATGCCATTTGGGTTGACAAATGCACCCACCACCTTTCAACGACTCATGTGTCATGTTTTCAAGGAATTCTTATGCAAGAATTTGGAAGTTTATGTGGACAACATATGTGCTCATTCTAACATGAGGCAAACCCACATCCCTGAATTAAGGCAAATTTTTGACAAATGTCGAGAATATCAGGTTTTCTTGAACCCCAAAAAGTGTGTTTTCATGGTCAGGCAAGGCAAAATTCTAGGACACATTGTGTGAAAGAACGGCATATCTACAGACGAAGAAAAGGTGAGAGTAATTGCAGACCTACCTAGGCCGAAAAATGTGAAAGAGGTACAAGCTTTTATGGTTCATTGTGGATATTATTGACGATTTATACACATGTACGCGATCATAGAAAAGCCTTTTGTACTCTCTTTTGACTAAATTTGAATGGATGGATGAATGGGAGAATTCATTCAATGAACTTAAACGATGCTTATGTTCAACACCCATATTAACAACACCAGATTGGAGTAAGCCATTCCATGTGCATGTGGATGCATCCAAGTATGCCATAGGATGTGTGTTGGCACAACCTATGAATGAAGGTAATATGGATCTTCCCATAGCTTACGCAAGTAGACAATTAAATGCAGCAGAGAGAAATTACACCGTGATGGAGCGTGAAGGATTAGGAATGATTTATGCGGTAAAAAAATGCAGACATTATTTATTGGCAAATAAGTTCAAGTTCTTCACGGATCATCCGACATTGTTGTACTTAGTAAATAAACCTTGTAACACTAGATGATTGATACGTTGGTTTCTATTACTAATGGAATACGACTTTGAGGTTGTAGTCCGAAAGGGAAGAACCCACCTTAGAGCTGATCACCTTTCACGATTAACTACAAGAGAAGCTCCTCAAGGAATAGTGGATGAACTACCAGATGCATATCTATTTAATCTTGAGATAGCACCTAAATTGGCCAAACCCATTATCCCTATTCTCACATTTGGACCCAAGAATCCTAGGATTAGGATCAGAGAAGGAGAGATTACCAAATCTCAAAGATACTAGATTCTAGCAGGAAGCATATATAAACAAGACAATCATAAAGTTCTTGCTTGTTGTGTAGACGAATCAGAATACAGGAATTGGTTGCAATTAGCACATGTAGGTGCATTGAAGCAACATCATTTGAAACACCATACATTGCACATGTTAGGAGTATATTGGCCTTCTATGGAAGCAGATGTCTATAGTCTATGTAAAGAATGCTTAGTCTGTTGTGAAGGACCACTTGTGGAACATGCCACTTTGTATCATGTGTCTCTCACACCAGAATGGAGTGAACTAATGGTAACATACTTGAGGATGAAAACATTCCCTCAAGGAATGACTTTAGCATGACAAAGAGGTCTAGATCAGGAAGCTCAAGGCTGGTGATAACCTATATAAATGAGGAAAAGACGGATACTTAAGACTATGTGTTCATAGTGATTATTTGAGCGTATTAGAGACGACACACCAAGGTGTTGCAGGTCATTTTGGCCCCGACAGGATAATCGAAGCCATATTATTCGCAGGATTATGATGGCCCAATCTTCACATGGATGCACATACCTATGTTAAGAGATGTGACATGTGCCAAAGAACTCAGTTTCCTACTCATAGAGATGAAATTCCACTAAAACCCATGATGGGAGGATGTGCATTCTCTAAGTAGGGTATAGACTTTGTAGGACCCATTAACCCCCCTGCAAAAGGTACTCATGTTGAATACATCATAGTAGCAACCAATTATCTTACCAAATGGGTAGAGGCCAAGATCACCAAAAAGAATGATGCATACACAATGGCAAAATTCTTATTTGAAAATGTCTTTATGAGATATGGATTGCCTATAGAGTTGGTGAGCAATCAAGGAAGTCACTTTCTAAACCAGGTCATTGAATATTTGTTACAGGACTATATGGTGATTCACAAGAAATCCGCACCATATCATCCTCAGGCCAATGGTCAAGCAGAAAGTACTAACAAGATCCTTTGTAATGTATTGAAGAAACTCGTGAACAACAAACGTTCGGATTGGGACAAAAAGTTACATCATGCTGTTTGGGCATATCGAGTGTCCTACAAGATCGTACTCAATACAACTCCCTTTCAGATGGTTTTTGGTCAAAATGCTCTACTCCCTTGGACTTTTTGATACCCACCCTTAAGGTTGCACAAGAACATCAGTGGACCGGCCATGAATTATCATCATGGATAATGGACTTGGAATGATTAGGAGAAACCAGGTTGAAAGTAGCAGCAGGGATATAGGCAACAAAGAAGTGATAGAAAGCCTATTTTGATGCAGATGTGAAAGATAAAGGCTTAAGAGAAGGTGACTTAGTCCTAGTGTACATGCTGAAACAACATGCAGGGAAGCTAGAGAAATGTGGTTATGGACCCATGATTATTAACAAACTATTGACAAGTGAAGTGGTACAATTAGCCACACTAGAAGGAGAGATAATGCCTAATTACAATAGTGGCTATAGAATTAAGCTTTATCAGGAACCTCTTACAAAGGATATGCTTAGACGACTCACATTGGCAAAGAAGCGTAAGGAGAAAGAAAAGAGAATATGTGTGGAAGCTTAGGCAAAAGCTCTAGAATGCATTATGTTGATATATTTAGGTAGTGATGTGTGTGAACACACTAGGACTGCCGGGGCACTTTTTTCCCTCTTTAGGAGGTTTTTTCCCTGGGCATGTATATACGCCTATTGCCCTAATGGGTTACTTATCTTTGTACATTCTCTAGTAATACATTCAATATTGTGTGTTGTCCTCCAAGCTTCTTCTTCTTCCTTGTGCTGTTCGCGTGCTTCCGCAGACGTCTAACTCCAACAATTGGTATTAGAGCAGGTCGTCGCTTCATCTAGGGTGCCGTTGACACTCCTCCGTTTGTAGTCTCAGAATCGAACGAATTTTGGTGAGCATACTCAGTGTGTTTTCGAGATCAAAACAGCTTTGCTGTGTGGTGTTGAAATCGCGATCTGAGCTCGTTTCGGCCTCCGAACACACTATCGTAGTGCTTGTGTAGGCTATTTCATCTTTTTGTGCCAAAGGTATATACCAGTTTCTGTTTGCCAGTATAAGCATCTCAAAGTTTGCTACAGGTCTAGTAGAATTCATCTGGCCAGTTCTATTCAACTTTTTGAGATACAATCAATATTCTGCATGAAGGTATTTTAGTCATCGGCCATGGCTGAAAGCAGTGATGTATTCCGTATGTTGGCCGTTGAGGATAAGTTGGATGGTACCAACTACCTGTTATGGGCTTATATGATGCGACATGTGTTGGTTGCAAAAGGACTGTGGAAAATTGTGCAGGGTGTCGAAAAATGTCCTATCACACCTGCAACTGTTACAACTGCAGGTACTGAAGCTGATGCAGAAGGTGTCGAAGATGGTGATATTCTGCATATTCCTGTTTGTGCTGCGGTTTCTGCTGCACCTACTGTAGATCAGATTCGTTGGGATGGCAAAGATGCCCAGGCACATGCATTGATAGCTTTGTCTGTCAAACGTGCCATTATTCCTCACATTCACTCTTGCAGAACAACTAAGGATGCTTGGGATACACTTACCACATTGTACCAAGCTAGGAATGAGGCTCGTGTTGCTTACCTCCGAAAACAGTTGGAGAGTGAGCACATGAATGAAAGTGATTCTATGGATAGTTTCCTAACAAAGATCAAAGACTTGAAGGAATAGTTGATTTTTGCTGATGAGGTTATACCAGATAGCTCACTTGTGCAGACCGTTTTGAATGGTCTTCCTGATTCATATCAGAGTTTTGCTTCTACTCTTCGGTTGATGATGAAAGGCAATCCAAATGGCTTGTCATTTGAGGAGTTAGTCTTTGTTCTCTTGCAAGAAGATCAGTTGAGACAAAACAGGTCCATTATGCATGTTGCAGATCAAGCTTTCCTGGCTAGTCAGAAGGGCAAAGGAAAATGGTGCTTTTCTACTAGTAAGCAGAAATCTGCAAATGTTGCACATTCGAAGAACCAAGACAAAGATGAGAAAAAATTAGAAAAGCAGAAATTGTTTTGTAAGTACTGTAAAGGGAATGATCATATCATAAAGAACCATCCAAAACTGGCTGCAAAAGAGGCAAAGAAGAAAGAGGCTGGAATGGTTGTTGCAGAAGCCTCTACACCAAAAATGGAGTCTGCTAATCTTGTGCAGGAAGAAGAATGGGCATTTACTACTGTTTGCAGTTTTGACCCATCTTCTCATGAGCAGTGTATGTCTGCAGTAGACTCAGATGTTTGGTACTCGCAGCACAGTTTCTTCTCTTCACTCGAGCCTCCCCCTATAGGGAATACTATTACATGTGCCAACAACTCCTCTTATCTTGTTATGGGAGTTGGTAAGATCATTTTGACTACTGCTTATGGTAGTTCTTTCACTTTGTCAGATGCTTTATTTGTGCCAGGGATCAAGAAGAACTTGTTATCAGTTTTTGCATTAGCCAAGATTGGCATTTTACATGCTGACAAATTTTCAGCCAAAACCAAAAACTGTTTGAAGCACATGAACACTTCGGACTTTGCCTTCAATGGATATACCCATGCATGCCTGGAAAAATCATCGATGAAAGTCACGAAGTAAAGTAATTCCCAAAAGAAGGTGTCTGCATAGGACCACAGACATCACTATGTACAAGCTGCAATTTCTGAGTAGCCTGAACTGAACAATCTTTTGGAAAGGATGAATGTTGCATTTTGCCCAAAATATAGCCTTCACAAACATGTTTTCTAGGTGCCTCAAGTTTGGGCAAAGAGGACACCATTTCAGATTTCTGCAGGCATAGCAAACTAGCAAAATTCAGATGACCAAAGTGTGCATGCCAAAGCTTTGCATGTGACATAGCGTGAGAATCATTTACTGCACATGCCAAATCATTTACAGATCGTTCATAGTCTATGAGCTTATATAGCCCACGACATAAAATGCCAGAAGCAATAATCACATCGCCATTTGACAGATCATGAACTGTACATCTGTCATCAACAAATTTCACAACCAGGGGGAATATATGTCTTCTGATTTTAATACATTTCTGGCTGAACGTGGGATAAAACACCAGTGTACAGTGCTATATACACGTCAACAGAATGGAGTTGCTGAATGAAAGAACATGTCACTCATGGATATGGCAAGGTGTATGGTCAAGAGTCAAGCTTTACCACATAGTTTCTGGTTTGAGGCTATCATGTGTGCAGCATATGTACTGAACAGGTGTCGCACTAAAGTGCTGCAGTCTATCACTCCATATGAGGCTTGGCATGATCACAAGCCATCTGTTGCTCATCTACACATTTTTGGTTGTTTGGCATGTGCATTACTGCCTGAACAACATCGCAGAAAATTGGATGATAAAGCAATAAAATGTATTTTTGTTGGGTACAGTTCAGAAAGTAAAGGCTATCGTCTATATCATCCACAGACTAAACACATTCTGGTTAGCTGTGATGTTGTTTTTGTGGAAGATGCTATTCAGCCATTGCTTTCATGTACTAAGGAGACATTTGTTTGCTCCAAAGACATGTATGATACTTTGTTGCCTCTTTTTACAGATGGACAGTCTAGTGCTGGTCCCAATGAGGCAACTTCTCAGCCTTTGCAGGTTTCATGTGATGATGCAGATCATTCCATTTTTGATGCAGATTTACATGATGCACTAGTTGATGAGAGAGCTGATATTGAGCAGACAAAAACTATGCCAAAATGGCTGGTGCAGACTTTGCATGACAACAAATTAGATGCACCTCTGTCATATCATACTCATTCAGGCTCTCATAGTGCCTCTTTTGCATCAGATTGTTATGCTATGGCTGCCTCTAGTCTCTGTGATGAGAATGAGCCTGTTTTGTTTGATGAAGCACAAAATTCAGAAAATTGGATGGCTGGTATGCAATCTGAATATGATGCTATAATGAAGAATGGTACTTGGTCTTTATGTGACTTGCCTCCTGGCAAGAAGGCCATTGGCACTAAGTGGGTATACAAGCTGAAACGTAAACCGGATGGTACAGTTGACAGGTATAAGGCTAGGCTTGTTGCAAAGGGTTATGCACAGGAAAGAGGCATTGATTTTGCTGAGGCCTTTGCACCTACATGTCGTATGACTACTGTTCGGAGCATCTGTGCCCTTGTAGCTCATCATGCTTGGAATGTACATCAGTTGGACATTAAAATAGCATTTCTGAATGGTGACTTGCATGAAGAAGTGTATGTTTTTCAACCCCATGGCTTTGTGCAGAAAGGGCATGAAAACCAGGTGTGTAGGTTAAAGAAGGCATTATATGGTTTAAAGCAAGCACCACGTGCTTGGTATGAGAAGATACATGCCTATCTGATTGCACATGGTTTTGAGAACAGTCCAACTGAAAGCACCTTATATGTTAAGCGTGCTAATGATGTGCTTCTTATCATTCTTGTCTATGTTGACGAGATGCTGCTCACTGGTCCTATTGAGAAGCATATTGCTGATTTTAAGGCTGATTTGCATGCCTCATTTGAGATGTCTGATTTGGGGCATTTGCATCACTATTTGGGCATTCAGTTTATGCAAGTTGATGGTGGAATGGCGTTGTGTCAAATGAAATATATTGAAACATTACTGCAGCATTTTGGCCTTGAAGACTGTAAGCCTATTGCCACTCCCTATGGAGATAGGTTTACGATTGAGTCTTCATGATGCTGGAGATGCATTTGATGTTGTTCTCTATCAGCATGCTGTTGGATGCTTGATTTACTTATGCATTACTCGGCCAGATATTCAGTTTGCTGTCTCACAGATGAGCAGGTTTATGCATTGCCCAAGAGTCAAGCATTGGCAGGCAGTTAAGCGCATCTTTTGCTATTTGAGTGGTACTCGGCTACTTGGGTCGTTTTATCCCAAGGGGGGATCACTACCGCCAAATTTGCATGCTTTTTCTGACTCTGATTGGGCTGGTTGCTATGACACTCATGTGTCCACTAGTGGCTTTTGCTTCATGCTTGGTAGCTCATGTATATCTTGGTTGAGCAAGAAGCAGCCTACTGTGGCCACTTCCAGTTGTGAGGCTGAGTATAGGGTAGCTTTCACAGCCACTGTTGAGTGTGTGTGGCTCAGATGCCTTATGGCTGATTTGGGTGTTGGTCAGACTTCTGCCACCACCATCTTCACTGACAGTCAGAGCGCATTGGCAGTTGCAAGGAACCCTATGTTCCATGCTCGCACTAAGCACATTGAAGTGCATTATCACTATGTCAGGGAGAGGTTCTCTACTAGGGAGATCAGCTTGACATGTGTGCCCACACAGGAGAACATTGCAGACCTTTTCACGAAGGCTCTGCCTAGGGAGAAGTTTGAAGCTTTTCGCAAAGCTTTGGGCTTACTTCCTTTTGTGGAGTGATTTCCACATAGCTTGACACTTCCTTATACATGAGTGCCAGCTCCTTGTTCACCGCATCACTCCCAAGGGGGATTTGTTGATATATTTAGGTAGTGATGTGTGTGAACACACTAGGACCATTGGGGCACTTTTTTCCCTCTTTAGGAGGTTTTTTTCCCCCGGCTTGTATATACGCCTATTGCCCTAATGGGTTACTTATCTTTGTACATTCTCTAGTAATACATTCAGTATTGTGTGTTGTGCTCCAAGCTTCTTCTTCTTCCTTGTGTTGTTCGCATGCTTCCGCAGACATCTAACTCCAACACATTAAACAAATGAAACTAAGAAGACAAGGATTAGGGAGAGAACACTATAACCATCTCTAGGACACACCGAGATATCCCATGGCCATGTGTCAAACAAAGTCAAGTACTCATCCTAGCATAGTGGATAGGAGACCATTTGTTACATCATGCTAGACCAAGGCAACATCCGCCATGAGCTTAGGGCTTTAATTGATTTAGGTGCTGCGACTAGTGCGATTAGATGGTCTCACTATAAGGACTCAAGAATAGAAATGCAGCCAATTGAGGCATACCTCATAGGGCTAGGAGGCATGGGAACCCCTTGCATGGGTGAGGTGGACCTTCCTATCCTCATACATGAAGCGATCATGATTGTGAAACTCCTAGTGTGCTATGACGATGACCTGATAGAAACGTTAATCCTTGGCCAGGATTGGTTATACGATCACTCAGTGGACCTAAATCTTAGACAAGGCTCCCTACAGATTAGGACCTTATACTAGCAACGAGTGATACTGCTTGACTTCTCTAACCATACCCTGCCTGAGGAATGCAACCCCAAACCATATGAAATGAATGCGAAGGAGGATCGAAAGATCTTTGGATAGATCCGTTAGATAAGCCAAATCAATCCAATGTCAACCCAAGAGGGCTTGAAGATAGATAGTTCCCACTCAGGAGGATGTCAAGAGATCTTCCCCTCGTCTTCCTTTGCACAGGAAGGGGATTACATGAGTGGTCAGGTGGGATATATCAGTGGACAAATGGGGCCCATAGGCTCCTATGTCCCATCCTCCACACTTCCCACAGACCAACCTAGATCTATTGTATAGAATGCCTCACTTCGTGATGGGCAAGTCAGACAAGAGTTGGACCTCCCTTCTTTTCCAAAGTAGAGTGTCAACCAGACCTCTCAACCTCAACCACTGAGAAGTCAAGCATGACTTAAGAACCCCAACCGACAACCATAGCAGACAACCCAAAGGTGGAAGCAATATCAACAAATCAAATCACGTGGCACAAAGCAAGTTTGGGTGCCAAAAGGAAAAAAAGTACCAATACTCTCCAACAACGTAGACCATGACAAGAAGAAGTCAAGGCAAAGTCAAAGTCAGCATTCAACCTACCCTCGACCTTCTTCTCCATCAACGAGGACCAAACATGTTTGGATTTCCAAGAAGTATTTAACAAACCGACCCACACCCATGCAGATTTGGGTACCCAAGAATTTTATTTTAGCTCAAAATCCAAGCCATGTAATATACATCCCTTCAAAATCACTTCACCCATCGACACCTCTACTACCCAATTCATCTTTTGTACCTCATCAGAAGAGCACCACCCACAAACAAACTCTTAGGAAATGGATTTTGAAACATGCCCAAAAACCTCCACATGATCCTTTGTATGACATAACACCTATCCCGACTAACAAATACCCTTGTAGTAATTCAATCATGATTGAACCTTGTACAAATTCACCCACACTAACCCACCGTCACTTGTAATAAAGACTCATCACAAGCAATGTATGCACCATCTAAAGCATGTAGGCTGTCTAGTGAATTGCATTAGTTTTATGACAAATCAGTCCATAAACCACCTCATGACACTTAGCTACACGGGTTACACATCAGCTATGGAAAGGGATTGCGTGCTCACTTCATTGGAATCATAATTAATTTCCATACTAATGTGCTATCATTTTATAGCAGATAATCTATGCATTCATTTTGATCATCATGCAAGCTGAGGGAACTTTCGAGGCTGGCCCCAGTGCGCTAGTAGTCAATTTTGGTAATTTGTTAGCTGAGTTTTATCCTACATCGCAACCACCATAATTTCAAGGTTTCATGGGACCAATGCCCATCGATGATCCTCCTCTAAGATGCACTACAAAAGTACATAACAACTCACATTGGTTCCAAAGACTTGTGGGACCCCTAGCAAATGCTAATTACATCTATGATGCGATGCTCTACTTTAGCGGAGACATTTGGGGGAGATATCAGTTCTTCTCCCAGGAATTTGAAGATCTTCAAAATTCAGAGGAGCTACGACCCATTTGGGCTAGGGCTGGTTTCACCAAGTACTTTAGTGACCCTTTGCCAAAACCTGATTTCTTCGATGCTTCTATTTAGTGACAACTCTCGAACCTCGTGAGAGAAAACAATTGCTAGGAACTTTTATTTTTCCATCGCTAGTGAATGATCCTCCATATAAGAATAATTACCTCTCAAAAGACCTCATCCGAGCTGCACTTAAGATCCATGGTACTCACACATCAACCAAAAGAGAAAGGTTCATTCTTGAGCTTATGAGAAGAGGTGATGTTTTGAACTGGACTGATATCTCGGCCATCACGCCAGAATTATCAAAGCCACTGCCTGCGTATTTGCATGTAGCATTTTTCTTTCCCTGTGCAGGATCACTTTACTATTCTGTTGAAATGCATTTGGTTCGGTTTATATCTAGCCAGTATGGGCCCTCAGACAATAGACCTTGCTACGTGGATTCAGCATCAATTATACTTAGCATAGGAGAGATGGGTCTACAAACATGTGATCCATGGATGTTGTGCACTCACGAGAATAGTCTACATGTGTTTGGCCTACGACTTACCCATCAAACATGCTATGACCAGTGAGGAGTTGAAAAGACTTAAAGTACCCTATAAAAAGCCATGGAAGTCAAGCAAAAGCAGAGCAGGCAAGCACATGAGGGGTTCAATTCCATGTCTACAAGTCCTGGAGTCACCTTTATCACAACCATCCCCTCAAAAGTCTCCCACTGAACCTCTTGCACCTGTACCACCAATACACATCCGACTCTCACATGCTTTAGTAACCAAAGGCACCACAAGTGTAGTAATTTCCCTGGAAGCCTCCACTCAAGCAACTACTATGGAAGCCGAAGAGATTCCCACCACCATTGGTGCAGATGCATTTACTTTTCCCATACCTAATCTCGAGGCAGAGCCCACTAACACTACATTTGATTTTGAAATGCATGATGCATTTTCAAGTGAATTTCAATTTTTAGAAGGCCAACTTTTCTCTCAAGAATACAAAAGGCCAAGCTATCCTACTACACCCCCTGACCAACAACAAGAACAGTAGTGTCCAGTTTAGATGCGAAAGATCGGACAGTGACTAATGATGGAGATGGCGATGATGAAGAAAGTCAAACTAGCCTTGACTCACAAGAAGAGGACCAATAGGAATAGCAACAACAACAAACTAACACTTAAGGAGATACGAGTACCCACGTAGAGGATACATTTGAAGCTGCCACTTATACATTGGCCATTCAAAAATTATATCGCAATATGCAAGCCATGTGGGCGCGTCGACAGTTATCAAAAGAGCAAAGCCAAGAACTACTACAACAATAACTTGCTAGAGGAGGATTTGAAGAATCCTTCATTCAAGGCTTTAATGACCTAATCAAGTCTGTGGGAACCCTTGAAGCACTTCATCTTTTGAAGTGAAAACCTTTACTGTAGTTTGATCCTCGACGAATCCATCTGATTTCCAAACTGGGCCAATACATTCGTGTGCCCACCAATGCCTAGTCCTCCTGCCCTTCCGAAGAAGCACGATTGATACTTGAACACCCACCTGAATCACCTATAGCAGAAGCTATAGTAGTCATCAACTCCCCACCCTAACCAGCAACCTCCATATAGGCCACCAACATCGAAATCACCTCCACTTCCATCGAAAATCTTCCTTCTCTTGTACATCCAACCTCTCCTGTACACCCCAAACTCACCTCCAGTATCCTCATTTATAGTAAGTGCTGCAATGGAAGCCTTAGCATCACCAATGCCCCACACTCCAACCGAAACCTTTACCCCTAGTACATCAAACCTCATTCCCCCCAATCCATTTATCCCATCTTTTCCTTCATTTCCCCTTCCTTCCCGACCTATATTCCCATTTCCTCCACCGATGACATTCTCACATGTATCCCCTCCCACCCCTACTATATCACCTTTTCCTTCTCCTCTACTTCAAACCATCTGTGAAACTCAATAAGTCATATATTCCTCCTCCTTTGCAAATCTCGTGTTCACACCCACTCATGCACCCACCATCACACCAATTCACTGTTAGCGCACTAGATACCACATCAAGTGGCATGGATATTTCACCACATACCGCATCACTAGTCACATTCACCATTTCACCACAACATCTTGGCACATCACAATTCTCTACGATCACCGCAACATCCACCCTCCTATTCCTATTTCCCTTTTCCCCTGCATCTACACACACATTAGCATCATCTTCACAAACTGCACCATTATTATTATCACCCATTATCGACACAACATTTCACCAAATGTTTGCACGTATGACTCAAGTCAGAGACGAATTTGCCTCTCTCGAAAGCAATTACCAGGCATTGCAACAGGCTACTACACAATTGCAGGTGTAGTTAAATTCTTTGATCATTGAGAATGCTTCCTTGAATGCATGCAATCAGGAATTATGTGAGGCTTACCACTCTTTGGAGTTAGAAACAGAACAAAAGACTAAAGAAGCACTCATAGATGTACAAAATCTTTTACATGCCCAGACACTACAAAATGCCATGCTAACAAAATATATGGGACTATGAAGATGCCATCTAGCAATCACCAAAGAAGAGAACCAAAGGCTACAAGAGCAGAATCATGAGAACTTTGAATCTGCGATGGATCGACCAGATGAAACATTAAGTCCCAATAGATTCAAAGTGGTCCCCCTTGAGACCATGCAAGTATTATTGGATGATCATGCACGATTACTCGATGACTACGATAGAATCAATGAAGAATATCAGAAGCTCCAGATTGATTACAAAGCATTACTACTGAAGGAACCTGCACAACCCCAACAAGTACTTGAAGTCACACCTCCAGAAATCCTTGACAAACTCACTACTTTACGAGCACGAGTACTTGATCTTCAGGCTCACGTAGTAGCTCACTCAGAACCCCCAGGCGAGATTCCCTGTCGAAGATTCTTGCTCAAGAAGAAACCATTTCTATACCAGTGGAGGACACATATGAAGAAGTATATGAACCACAACCGGTCCCAGGCAGACGTGTCACAATAGATGGCAAGACACATTTGAACTTCCTATTCCCGCATGGCTCAAGTTGGTTGAAGAGCTAGGTAAGACTCACTCCACATGCGTAGAGGCATAGCTCCATGCTATGGCCTTGATCGAGGAATGAATTTTACAATTGCCCTATTTCACTCAATTGGCATCCCATAGGTATATCTACATCAATGAGCTTCAATACAAACCCTACTTCCTATACATGGAAGAATACCAATTAGCTATTGAAAAAGGAATCTGGGAAGAAACCAACTCACACTATCTAGTTTAAGCTCGAAGACCTGCCCCCTAAAGCGAAGAAAGGAAAAATCTTTCAACTGAACTGGCACATGGAACTCCTTCAAGAATACCCCGAAATGATGCATACTGGGACAAAAGCACCACTGCACCTAAAGTACAATCCGTGCTAGGATCCAATGCCATGACACCACTCCTAGATGGCATTTGCGATCAAAGTTTGAACTAATAAGCAATGCTAGGATAGGCTAAACTATCCCTACCTAGCACGATTGCATGGCCCTCCAACTGTTGGATACATGATGGCGACCATCTACCACTAGCTCCCCTGATTATGCCGCATGGACGACATCATTGCATATATGATTCACATCGTAGAGCACACCCTCGCACAAGACCTCTTGTAAAACTACATTATGCACACCCCACAACAAGGATCTGTCGGGGACGACAGATGCAAGATGGAGGGGGTGTTGGCAGTAGTCAAAGGCATCAACACTTTTTCAAAACTCCAAATAGTGATTTTCATCACTTTTGTAATATATGTATCATATAACACCCATGTTTGTATTTACTAGCTCCATTTTGTGCAAGCCAAGGAGTCCTCAAGCTTGAGGAGCTTAGGTAGAATGAGCATACAAATTTTGTTAATTTTTAGATCTCATTAAAACCTCCAACAAGAGCTAGAGAGCTCATTTTTGAGGTTAGGTTGTGTTAGCTTGTATGAGTTGAGGAGACATAAGAGCTAGATTGAGCTTGTAATAGTGTTATTGAGAAATAGAGTCTACTTTCTACTTTCCATTGTGTCTTGTTTGTCTCTTCCTTGTGTGTGTGTATGTGTGTGTGCATCCTCATGCTTCTCACCTTCACATTCACTACTTTATGCATTCACAATCTTCATATCACTCCGATCTCTTCTATAGATTGACATTAAGGAGGTGGAGCTTCATAATGTGGTACTTACCATTGTGCTAGAGCAACAAGTATCCAAATGGCATAAAAGACACAAGCTCCTAGAAATCATCTCACTTTGCTAACATTGCTACAAGTTTTATTTATGCCATCAACTTTAGGTGGATATGGCCTCCGACCATAGTGACCACATAGATGTCCAACGATCAGTACTTTGTTGACACCAAAAACAGATTTCTTAATAGAAAATGTTAGATCAACCTCTTCAAATCTTTTAAATATGCGTTCACAATCAAAGATGTGGTCACTACCAAATTTCCTATATCCTAAAAAGTCATGTTTCATCTTTTAACTTTTCCTCGCATACTTTAATGGGAATTTGATCTATGAAATGCATCTTCACATTTGGAATGAACTCATGCAAGACCGTATTCATAATGTTCATCATATGTGCTACTGAGTTTGTAGCTCCCTGTGGCAAAGTGCACATATGTACTAAGCTCAGAGGAGTCTTCATCATGGTAATATCTCTACTCTCAATAGCAAGCTAGGATTGATCATAACCTAAATATAAATCACCCATTGAGTATATTGAGTGTCCAACAAAGGCTTTTGCAAACTCACCGATAATGGGGCTAGTTCCTACATTCATAATTGTGAATTTATTGACAGGCTACAAGTCTTGAATGGACCTCAACTTTCCATTCATTTAGGTACAATGAACCATCTATTTGAATATGGAGCTGAGATGACTCTAAAATTCTCATGTGCATCTTTTCTTTAAGCAGTCTCATCAACTTAGGTAAATGAGCTTTTGGGATTGGTATGGGGCAAAGATTCCATGGAATAAGTGGTATTGTAAAAATGATCATAGGGAAAACTAATTGTGGATCAACCAAAAAACTATCTCCTGAGGATAAAGTGAAAAAATTTCTCATGTTTTCTAATGACTCTTAAGAATAACTCTCATTCAACGTGCAACAGAAACGAATCATCACTTCCTATTTTAAGTTTTTCAATGGTTTCATCAATAAAGGTGTGTCCTACGTTTTCTAAATCTCATAAAATAGGGTCTTTAGTAGCCTAATTGAACTTCTCATTTCCTTTGGATAAAGGCTGATCAATGGATTTTATCTTTTTGTTAACTATTTTATATTTTGTATTGATTTGAGCTTCCTCATCTATGAGCATCTTAACAAAAGTGGCAATTAATTCATATTCATCAAGGGAGTTAAGAAGCACAAATCAAGAAGTGTTCACATCGTGTAATGCATGTTGAAGTTCTTCAAGCAGTGAAAAAGTAAATAAAGTGTCAATCATATATTCAATGTGCTCATCAAGTAAAATGTATCCTTTGTTTTTGAAGTATTTCTCATGGTTTTTAATGATTTCTTAGGTATGTTTTTGTGATGCAAGAAATGCAATGTTGATGCACGAAAAAACAAAAAAAACATTTAAAAGAAAAAAAATAAAAAAATGAAATGTGAGACATCAATCCATAGTCCACTATTGTCCTGCTCAATAGTGGCATCTAGAGAAAATTTTGATCAAAGTAAGTTCCAATTCACGTAGAGGTAACTAATCATCACATACTTTCTCTTGTGAATGTATATGAGATTTTCTTATTTGTTCTCAATTTTGTACATGATTTGGTTTCCATTGGTGTCTCACATATGAAAAGGTTGACCTAAGATAACTTCATGAGAACAATTTTCATTAATGAAGAAGTGAAATGTGTCAAAAATCCCACATATCATTATAGAAATATTTTCACACGCTCCTAGTAAAAAACCACAACCGTTATCAGCTTTCTCATGATCCATCCATGGTTTTTGTCAATCGACCATTTGAATTTATCATAAAGTTCTTTTGAAATCACATTAATTTCTGACCTTAAATCAACAAGTGCTAGAGTTGAATGTGATTTCTATTTATCTCCTAATTTGATTTTCATTTTATGTGTTCCTCTAGCCTAGAAACTTTTGCTAAAATGGCTTTCTTTTTGTTTATTTTCATCGTCAAGCATGATTGGTCCTAGGAAATTCTTACTAACATTATAATCCTCATCTTTCTTCTTCATCAAACTCATCAATCGAAAGAGATTCATTTCTCACTTGAGTTAAGTATGCAATGTCTTGCATCTCAACTTCTTGAGAAAGTGGAAACCTCTTTCTTTTGATCAACTTGATAGAATTGTCCTTAAAGTCAAGTTTAGGAATTGAAAAAAAATATTCTAAGGACACTGTCACTTGGCTTTTTAACAAAATCTCATATAGAATTTCCTTAGAATCAATTTTCTGTTCAATTTCAGAAATTAAAATTGCTTTTGGAATTCTTTTTGGTTTCTTTGTTTTTTCATCCATTTGAGTTTCATTGGGTTTCTCAACATCCATGTTCAGTGTAGTTTCATTAGTTTGTTTTATTTGATTTTGTTCACTCATAAGGTCTTTTTCCCTCTTTTATTTCTCTTCGTCTTTGTTGGTTTGGTTTAGATCCTTCACCTTGTTCAAAATGGACATTCCTAGGGTCATCCTTTGTTTGTTTCCTTGTGATTCTTCTCCCTGGCTCATTTTCCTCTTGTTTGTCATCATGTTTCCTTTTTTATTCTACGTTAACAATATGAGAATAAATGGAGAATTGGTCTACAAGTGAATTCCAAGCAATTTGTTTCATGATTGGATCTCTTGCTTTAACTAGCGCTTCTATGGAATAATAATGATTCTCAATAGGTTGATGAGAATCTTGATCACTATTACCCATACACTCTAGTTTTATAGCAGAGGCTCTAGGTTTGCATTTGAAAGATTTTCATACAACTTTTTCATACCCTCTTTTCCCCAATTGATGGCCAAAGGTAGACGTGTCCCAAAATCACATAATTTCTTCTCTATATCTATGAAAAGCCTTTGTTCTTTTGCCTCCTTCAAGGCCTCACATGAATAAGTGAGATGGTCAGTGGCATCACACCAAACACATCTCTACACATTGGGGCTATGATGGTCATTAGGATTAAAAGTTCTTTGTTAGGTTGAGGAGGTTGTGGTTGCGGAGTTTCAATGTGAGAGGATGTTTGCAGTAAGTTTGAGTATCAAAATGTATTATCTTGAGTGCTTAACACATATACTATGTTTTGGAGTGATGCTAGTTCTTTGGACATGTTGGTTTGCATTTGCATCATGTTTTCAAATTTATTTAATAGAATCCCAAATTGAAGTTCACTAGGGATACTTGATGATGATGCTATATGATCATCTTTTGTAGAGGTATGTCTCTCCCTACGGTCACCCAAGTGTGGTGCTTCTATCTATCGATGGGAAGAGTGAAGCGAGGAGGTTTAGCCACTTGCAAATCTCTCTGGAGGCGCTTAGGTCAACTTGACCAGACCTCAACACCAAGGAGAGCTTACAAGGTTTGGATCAAGCAACCACTTCCAAGGAATAAAATGCTACCACATCAATTTCCCAAATCATATGAATGAATATGCAAATGTACATGTATACCACCTAAGTTTCCAAAGTGCAATGGAACTTCATGTTGGGTTCATTGTTTGAGTGAAGGGCTCGGTTGATGGATCAAGTCAACCGAAAGTGTTCCAATAATGGCGCATACAGAGTGCTTTAGCTATTTCAGGTGAGTGGAGCCTCAATTTATGAACACTCAAGAAAAGATTAGTAGTTCAAAAAGTTTGTTGTTGCATCAAACAATTTGTCATCTGTGTGCAAGAAAACTCAAGAAAACTCTATGAGCACATAAGAGTGATTTGAATCAAAAGGTACTTCAAGAACCATGTATTTTGTGCAATCAGTCTCCATTCGAATATGCATTTAAAACTACGAACTCAACACCATGAACTCAATACGAACATGAAGTGACAAAAAGTAACTTTAGAAAAACGATTTAGCATATCGAACCTTGAAATATTGCATATTTAGAACTCTTGAATGTTGCATTGACTAAGAATTTGTAAGTATTTCACTATGAGCGTTTTACTCCAAGCACTATGTTTTCATATCTTTGAAGTTCAGAAATTCAGAGAAGAAACACATCATCACATGTGTATAGTTTGGAACTTAATAAGAACTTTAGGCATCAAACTCTGAACCTCTACTGATGCAGGAATCACCTTAGTCATTAAATTAAACATATACTTTGATAGAAGATCAAAGTAAAAGTTTGCCAGACAATTAATAATTGATTGTTTTACAATGTCACATGCTCTATTCGTCCATGTCTAATGTGCTTAAAGAATCTTGATATGAGAGTTTCGAGCTAGCACATCAAAGTAGTGTTCAGACGAATGAGTCAGATTAAGCACATCTAGAGTGTGCCCGAGTTTGAATGTTTATCTTTTTCATGTGATTTGCGTACTATAACACATCAGACACAGAATCGATACATCAAAATATATGCATACAAACACTCATCTGACACAGGAGTGATACAAAACTTATTCACAACTCTTGCACCAGCTACTCAACCAAAAACAAGAGTGCATAGTTAGACATTGATTGAAAAAAGCTTGCCACTTGATAACGAGAGCTTACAGAAGGAACCAAAATGTCAATCAGAAGTGGAGAGCTCAAATATGAAGGTCCCATATAATGAACGTCCTCTCTCCTCCAAAAATTACGACATCTTTATCCTTAATCACCCTCATATAACTACAAAGTGATCTCTGACAAAGCACTCTCCCCGTGATCTGATTATTGACACCCTCCTCCTAAAGATTAACTCCTTTCATGGATAGCCATTTGAATTTCAATTCTATGCCAAATCTTTTGTACACTTCCTCGTGTTCAAGCTTCAACTTCTACTTTTGTCCTTCCTTCAGCCATGTTGCGAGGTAGAGATATCTGAAGAGTTTTGGGAGCAAAACTCTTTAGGTATATCTCTACTCCGCGACATGGAAGACTTCAAGATGAGCTACAATAAAATTCTTAATATTATGATAGTAGACACTGCTCCTCATAGCATTGCCTTCACCTTTCTTTTATGTGTGTCAGGAATGGAGAGTAGCCACACCCTTTTGATAACCACCACAACAAAAAAAAAATGGCTCCAATAACTATATGAGCATTCCTACAAAATTGTTTCCGCTCTTTTATCCGATGGCTTGGAAAAATTTCCTCCAGTTTTGCATACAAAAACTTCTCTATCTCTGCTTTTTTAACCCATCCACACTTTGCATACATGTCAACCAAAGCACTTCCAAAAAAACATGTCCCTCTAAGAATCCACACCTTTTAACTTCAAAATGCAGCTCCAAACCCGCAAAGGAAGATCCTAACCTTCCACATGCTTGCAAAGAACAAATGAATGTGATGACATTTGGAGAAATACTTTACAGATGCATCTGTTGATAGAGTTCAAGTGCACCATCATCAAGCCCATGATAAAAAAATCCAGATAACAATACATTCCATGAGGCAACATTACGAGAAGGAAGTGTAGTCACTGCTTCTTCAACATTGATAATCATACTACAACTGATGTATACATCAATCAACACACGATTGAGATGTGCATTTCCTTTTGACAATCCTCTTCTTTCAATATCTAAATACAATTCAATGCATTTGTTCTTGCACATTTGCTCAAAGAACATCAGAGCTTCATCACCACAACGATGCTCCACATAACTTTCAAAGTGAGTGAAATGGATGAAAAGACACTTTGCCCTCAAGAAGTCATTATCATAATTCCAAAGAAAGGGAGAGAGAATCTCTTTGACATTGCTCATCTTTCTCGCCCATTGTCTCTTCATTCTTTTGTGGCTATCCTTTCAAGCTCTCATTCTTTTTCTAGCTACGCTTTCTACTCACTGGCATCTGATTTCTTCTCTTGATCCATGCCTAGAGTCTAGTGTAGAGCATGTGCTATAGTAACTACTTGTACAGGGGTCATAGTTGTCATACTTCCATTCGATTCTACAACCATGCCAATAACATTGATTGAGCTAATCTTCTATGTATTGGCTAGATTCTTAGGAGAATCTCTCAAGAGATGTTCCTTTTGATAGTCAGGACAAAATCCTTGAATGACCATGGGTTGGGATTGCCCTTGTGGAGCAAGTGGACAAGCACATATGAAGTGATCTCCCTGCCATCAATAGCATGGTCCTCTAGGTGTTTGGGTCTCAAATGCCTTAATTGGGGCCTAGGGTTTGGATTAGTGTACACCACATTCGAGTATTCTAGCTTATATTCCAATTTGGTTCTAAAGGAGTTTCATATGAGTAGATCTCATTATGCTCAGGTGACTTCATATAGTAAGCTGGTGGGCTATGTGGCTCGAATCAAAGCTTTAAGCATTCAGATCACTTTCAAAGGTCATAGTGGATGCTCAATCTATGGCTCTATTCAAGTTATCCTCTAATGCATCATATTTCACACAAATTACATTGGTAGGAGATGGAGGTTGCTGATTCAACATGGGTTTAGGTCTCAGTTGTGCTTGGTAATGTGTCTGGTACAATTACTGGGGCCTATAGTATGGGTGTTGTTGGTATTGGTTTTGATATCTCCCTAGTTGTTGATATGGTTCTTGATAGTTTTTCCTAACCACTTGTTTGTTAAATGGAAAATCCTATGTAGTGTGGTTATTGTATTTTTCTATATGGTGCAATAGCGAGTATTTGGATTCCTTGAGTTTTGAGCCATTATGGGGCATACATTAGCCATGTGTTCTCTGCAGACCATCCTAGGGGTTTGTCTGGTTTAAGACTCCTAGATTTTGAGCCACTTTTTCAGCTAATTCATCAATTGATGTTGAGGGTTTGGATGTAAAGCTACTAGAACTATCTAAATCTTTATAGAGTTCAGAAAGTTCTAATTCATCTCCCAAGTTATCCTTAATGTCAATACACATTTGCACACATTGTTCTAGCAATCACAGTTCCTTTAGATATACATACGATCCTAGCTTTGCACTCAATAGGCTATCTAAGAACAAGGAGACTTGCTTGGACTAGGTAGGTAGCTCTTGGTTAGACATCACTCAACATACTATCTAAACCTATTCCTTGCTAGCCTAACTATCTCATGAGGTGTCTATTTGAAGCTATGAATCAATGATGATGTGTTATATCTAATGCCATTATGAGAGAACTATGTGATGAATGCATCCAACAACTAGTTGATATCCTTGAATCGACCTTAATGTAAGGGTTGAAACTATCTCAAGGATGTTTTCTTTAAAGTGAGACCAAAATCATTGTATAGAGTGAACAAGTCATCTACATGTTGAGCTCTTAACACTTGTTTGAACTCTACTACATGGTCACAAGGGTGTTCCATGCCATCAAAGTAGTTCTTCATCGACTTCACTAGCTAGGCGGGTCTCAATATCATAGGGTGCTCCTAGGTCTAGGTAGAGGGTGTTGAGATATCAAGCTCAACATGTGATGATTGAGGATGGCACATATCACTTTTTTATTTCTTTGACATGTATAGTGGTCACGCCGGTATATGTCAGGGATACTTTAGTGAGCTTTATAAGATCTATCTATCTATCGAGAGTGATCGCATATTTGTTTCTTGCCAGCTCACCCATTTGCAGACATAAGGACTTCCTTATGTATTTCTCTTTATATATTGCACTAGCTGTATTATTGTATTAGTTCATTCTTGTATACTCTCTTTATGTAATAGAAGAAGAAGAAGATCATTCTTCCTTGTTTCAATATATGTGCTCCTTTCTTCGTGTGAGAATGTGTGAGAGCTCTCTTCCTTTTCTCCTTTCTCTTGAGATTGTATCGAAATGAGTGTCTTAGATTGATAATGAGGTATCAGAATGAGTGTGCTTGTAGAGAGATAATGGAGAAGGCCCATAGTGAAGAGTACGTGAGAAGGTGTGGAGAGCACTCCACAAATGATCTTAGATTGATATGAAATTTGGTGTAAAGGTAGAAGGCATCAAAATATTTTTGATAGTGATCCCTTTAGGGTCACTTTTTTTTCTTAGATTTTAGTTTGGGAGTCATGTCAACCTCCATTTTGAGCCCACCAAGGTGACGTATAAAAGAATCAGGTCAACTTACAAAACTATAACTTGCATTCTGTTCAGGGACATTCAAATATTCTAGATCAAGGATTTCAAGGGATTCTATATACTATTGATACATGAAAATTGTGTTTTTCTAAGATCAAACTGTCACACCACGATGTGATAGTGTTCAAGTAGAGGTACTACTTCTAGTGTTTTTTGTAGTGTTGTGAATTGTTGTAGAAATAGCAAACGCTGATGCAATAAGTCAACTTATGAAAAATAAGTTGGACAAGAACAACTTTCATGTTTGGATATTCAGAATGACAAATTTCTTGATGCGAAAAGGATACTGGAAGTACATTGAAGGAGAGAATGAAAACGCTCCATAGTTACCACAGAGGAACCAGATTATAGACTAGTTAAGAGCATATGAAGAGTGAAATGAAAGAGCATGAAAGCTAATGTATTGGATGCCTGTTAGCATACATAATAGCATGATATGACACATACATGATGCCAAAACTACAAAACAAGATTAGAACACTTTGGTCACATTGTATGAGACCAATAGAAAGGCACGAAGATTGCAACTCATGAACGAGCTGCATACATTGGAGAAAGAGAGCATGTCAGTAAGTGAATACACGCTAAATATCAAAAGCATATGTGATTCACTTGCATCTATTGGCATCAATGTAGATGATGATGATAAGGTGGAAGTGTGCCTCTATGGTTCAGGAACTGCATATAAGCAGTTCAAAATTTCTACTCAGACCAAGAAAAATATTCCAAATTTTGGTGATCTAGTATCCATGCTAATAATTGAAGAAAAGTATCTTGGAGAGGACTCAAAATGCCAAGGAAAACCTAGTTCTGAGTAGTTATTCTACTTTGATAGAGGAAGAGGTAGAGATAGAGGTTTTGAAAGCATTGATATATTTAGGTAGTGATGTGTGAACACACTAGACCATTGGGGCACTTTTTTCCCTTTTTAAAAGGTTTTTTCCCCAGCTTGGATATACACCTATAATTCTAACGATTCACTTATCTTTGAAATTTCTCTTGGTAATATATTTAGTATTGTGTGTTGTGCTCCAAGCTTCTTCTTCTTCCTTCTGCTGTTCACGTGCTTTTGTAGACCTCAAACTCCAACAATTGGTATTAGAGTAGGTCACTGCTTCATCTAGGGCATTGTTGAAACCCCTCCAATCAGAGTCTCAATATCACACAAAAATTGGTGAGCATACTCAAGGTGATTATTGCTTCGGATTGTGGTGTCAAAATCACAATCTGAGCTCGTTTCGGCCTCTGAATGCACTATCACAATGCCTATGTAGGCAATTCCATCTTTTTGTGACAAAGATATATATAGATTTGGTTCCCCAGTATAAGCACCTCAAAGTCTACTACGGGCTTAACAAAACTCGACATGGTAGTTCTGTTCAACTTTTTGAGATACATTCATTTTTTTAGCGTGAGGGTATTTTCATCAGTGGCCATGACTGAAACAAGTGATGTATTCCATATGTTGGCAATTAAGGATAAGTTGGATGGTACGAATTAGCCATTATGGGCTTATATGATGCTCATGTATTGGTTGCAAAGGGACTGTGGAATATTGTGTAGGGTGTTGGAAAACATCCTATTACACCTGTAAATACAATTATTGAAGGTGATGTAGATGGCATTGAAGATGATATTCTTTAGGTTCCTATTTGTGTTGTGGTTCATGATGCACCTACTATAGAGCAACTTCCTTGGGATGGCAGAGATGCTCAAGCACATGCATCGATAGCCTTGTCTATCAAACATGCCATTGTTCCTCACATTCGCTCTTGCAAAGCAGCAAAGGATGCTTAGGATACACTTACCACTTTATACCAGGCAAGGAATGAGGCTCATGTTGCTTACCTCCGAAAATAGTTGGAGAGTGAGAACATGAATGAAGGAGATTCCATGGACAATTTTTTGACAAAAATCAAACATTTGAAGGAGCAATTGATTTATGCTGATGAAGTCTTGCCTGACAGTTCACTTGTGCACAATGTTCTGAATGGTCTTCCAGATTCATATCAGAGTTTTGCTTCTACTCTTTGATTGATGATGAAAGGAAATCCAAATGCCTTAATATTTGAGGGGTTAGCCTCTGTTCTATTGTAGGAAGATCAGTCTAGGCAGAATAAGTCCATTATGCGCGTTGTTGATCAAGCTAACTTGGCTAGTCAGAAGGGCAAAGGTAAATGGAGCTCATCTATTAGTAAGCAGAAATCTGCTAATTTTTCACAATCAAAGAAGGATGACAGAGAGGAGAAGAAAACAGAAAAGCAAAAATTGTTTTGCAAATACTGTAAAGGAAATGATCATATCATAAAGAGTTGTCCAAAATTGGCTACAAAAGAGGCAAATAAGAAAGAGGCTGGAATGGTTATTGTAGAGGCCTCTACACCCAAAATAGAGTCTACTAATCTTGTACAAAATGAAGAATGGTCATTTACTACTGTTTGTAGCTATGGCCCATCTTCTCATGAACAATGTATGTCTACAGTAGACTCAGATGTTTGGTACTTTGATAGTGGGGCAACCAAACATATTACCTTGCATCACAATTTCTTCACTTCATTTGAGCTTGCCCCTATAGGGAATACTATCACATGTGCCAACAACTCCTCTTATCCTATCATGGGAATTGGTAAGATCAATCTCACTACTATTGAAGGTAGTTCGTTTACATTGTAGATGCTTTATTTATGCCAAGGATCAAGAAAAATTTGTTATTAGCTTCAACATTAGCCAATATCAGCTTGGTTGTGAAATTTGTTGATTATAGATGTACATTTCATGATTTATCAAATGGCGATGTCATTATTACTTTTGGCATTTTATATCATGGGTTGTATAAGCTCATAACTATGAAAAATCTATGAATGATTCAACATGTGTAGTTCAAGATTCTCACGCTATGTCAGATGCAAAGCTTTGGCATGCATGCTTTGGTCATCTGAATTTTGCTAGTTTTCTACACCTGCAAAAATCTGAAATGGTGTCCTCTCTATCCAAACTTGAGGCACCTAGTAAAACATGTCTTTGAATGCTATATTTTGGGAAAAATGCAGTATTTCTTCTTCCCAAAAGATGGTTTCAATTCGGCTACTCAAAAATTGCAGCTTGTTCACAGTGTTGTTTGTAGTCCTATGCATACACCTTCTTTTGGGAACTACCTTTACTTCATGACTTTCATTGATAATTTTTCCAAGCATCCATGGGTGTATCCACTGAAAGCAAAGTCGGGAATGTTTATGTGCTTCCAAAATTTTTTGGTTATGGCTGAAAATATGTCAATATGTAAAATCGACACCCTCCATTTCGATCGAGGGGAGGGGATATATGTCTTCTGACTTTAATGCATTTTTGGCTGAACATGGGATAAAACATGAGTGTACAATGCTATATAAATGTGGCACTAGTGATGCTTAGTATACTTGTCTAGCTTCCCAATTATGCACAAAGAACCATCAAGTACTTCGGAACATCATTGTCAAATGTTTTCATCAAAACAGATAACTCCCACTTTCCAAGCTTAAGAAGCTTTCTATTTTGGGAAGAGAAGGACATAGAAATATGTTTATAGCTCACAACTTGGTAGGAATTGATCAAAGAGCCTTTGGACACATCTAATTGAAGTCTATAAATAATTAATACAAGTTATTTGATCGATTTATGTGGGCCATACAGTGAGAAATAAATCTAAGAATTCAAGGGGGGTCATCCTGACTTTTCAAGAACAAGATGAGTTGCAAACAGAGTAAGCTTCAATCACTCATATCTTGAGATCTAGTGATCCAATGATGATGAAACCTTATATATAGTTACATGTAATCTAACAGATCCAAGTAAAAGTTTAGCAATTGGATGTGCACACATAGAGAAATAGACAAAACAAGTTCAGTGTGTACATGAATGTATTGTAGCAGAACATAGAGATCGACTTACTCAAAGTAATAAATCAGAATGGGTATCATATTGAACATATGATACAAGGGATGTGTGAAGGACTAATCTCACTTGTATTGAGTATAATGTAGACTTAAAGAATGAGTCGAACCTCTCAGATATAGGCATGATTATCCCATGACTAGGGCACATGTGAATTTATACATGAATTTGGATTTGAAATTGGTGAGTCATTCACCTAAAATGTGAACTTACTTCATTCCAACTAAGAAAGATCATGGAGTTAGCTTCCTATAATCATGAGATTACTTTACACTTTTCGCTATTACAAATGATCAAGGGAAATACACAAGATTTACTCTTAGAGGTTTTGCAAGCATGTGTTCTCATGACCATGTTTAAATGGGATGACTTATGAGAGTAATCCATAATCCAAATGCCAAGCTTTTAGGCTTGCTGTTTGCACAACAATCCATTTGCACCAACAATCCATTGATGCACTTGTGAAACCTTTAGGGTTGGTATCAAGAAGTCTAATGGGAGCACACCATTTTATCAAGAAACCATTTGAAAGGGAGTAGCATTGAGTGTTGTTTTATAGGCTACTTGATATGCCCAAATAGCATGTTGTAACTATTTGTCCCAATCAAAACATTATTATTGACAATCTTGGTCAATACATTACATTGGATCTTATTGGTGCACTTGACATGTCTGTTCACTTGTGGATGATATGGTGTGAATGAACATGAAATATTGTAAGAGATATTCAATGAAATCATTCAAGAAGTGGGCTCCATGATCGTTCACCAACTTGATGGGCAATCTATATCACATGAATACATTTTCAAACAAAAATTTTGATATCGTTTGTGCATCATTATTCCTTGTAGCTTTCACTTCTACCCATTTGGTTAGATAATTTGTTGTGACTATTATGTATTCAACATGGGAGCTTTTAGCTGGGGGGTTAGTAGGACCTACAAAGTCTTTAACCCACTTGGAGAATGCACATCCTCCCATCATGGATTTGAGTGGCATCTCGTCTTTGTGAACTGGATATTGAGTCCTCACAGGTGTCACACCTCTTCACATAGGTATGTGTGCCCATGTGAAGGGTAGGCCAACAAAGACACGAGATTATTATGGTTTTGATCATACGATCAAGTCCAAGGTGTCCTCTTGCAATACTTTGGTGTGAAGCTTCTAATATCATCAAAATATTTGCTTTCATGTATACATAATCTCATATATTTGTATCATCCATGCTTGTACCCATTATCACCAATGAGAATATATTCTTGATCATTTTGCTTGATCATCTTCTTCTTCCACACAACAAGCTAAGATGCCTTGATCATTTTGCTTGTAGATACTCCTGGTAAGTATATGATATTTTTGTGTTTTGGCAATTTCTTCATCCTTCATTCTCATTATTGAATTCTTGTATGAGAATCGGCACTAATCATTTAGTCCAATTCGGGACAACTTCCAAGTTGAAAAAATAATGTTGGTGCATTTTACCCAAGCCTACATGCTTGATATGCTTGATATTATGATCATTTGTAAGTCACATGTGTAGTCATGTGAACACCTCTTGTAAAAGAGTACATTTCATGTCTTGTAATTGAAAAAAGAAAAAGGAAAAGGATGGCTTACCTCATCCATGATGTAAAAGCAAAGTCGTGGCTCTAACTACCTAAAGCCACAAATTTTTGAGCTAAGGGAATATCTCCTAACTTTGAGGATCACTTTTAGGTGGAGCCATTCAAATTCGAATTCAAAATTCCCTCCAAGAATAGCAATAAAAAGAGCAAGAAGGAAGAGGTGATTAGCAAGCCTTGTACGTGACCATTTCATGTCATTTTGTAGAGATTGAAGAGCTTACTCCATAGCTCTATCATTCTACTCCCATTGTGCAAATATTCATTGCCAATGTGGTTGTAATCATATGTGAATCTATACATTTATCATAATCTACTTCTCTGTTTTGTTCTCTGCTATACTCACTCAGAGCAGTAACTTCAGAAGGTCATATCTCGAGTTCTACTCAACATTTTTTAGTGTTTTAACTCAGGGACTTGTGGAGAAAGAGACTATACCTCAATCCCCCTCAAGTACATATAGTGGGGATTCACACTTTAATTATCAATCCGATGAGTATCAAAACCTAGCCGAGTGTATGAAGACATGCATTCAAATGACGATCAATGCAAATGAGTTACTCAAAGAGTGCAAACAAGGCAAAGACTAATCCAAACAAGCTTCAACTGTCAGTCATGGTGTCACGATACTTGGAACAACAGCCAACAGTAAATTGAGCTTTTCTCTCAGCTCCGAACTCCAAATATAGCGAATAGCATATGCGTTTCCAAGCTCTCAAGAAAGACGCATCCAATGGCAGTATTTTCACTCAATTTTGACGCTTCTACTTCAAGTTATGAGCAAAATACTGAGTCATGGGAAAGACCTTCCTACACTTCAGCACTTCCTACACTTTGCACACACCTTAACAACAGTAAACAAACACTTTCATGGATAGAAAACACTTCCCTACACTCTTTCCAAGCAATACACAAGCATACAAGCTCACAAAGAAGAAGATAAAGAGAGGAGCAGACACAAATTCGAATTTCTGTGCTCTTGATTCTCACAATGGCAAAAAGTCTTTATAAAGAGTCACAAATTGACTTATATACTTGTGCCCTAAAAATGGTCCTTTCACACAAGAGACCGGCACTTTATTCACTAAAAGACTAATTTCCTACTAATTTACATGGGTAAGCTTCTAATCTTCTGTGGGGATGCATCTAGAGGACTCCTCTAGTGCATTTACATCGGAAAATATATTACAAGAATGGTTATAATACAAAAATAAGGTGTCCAAATCGGAAAAATTTTGGGGTCCTTCTTTTTCTTTGCCTTGTGCTCTTTTTGCTCTGCAACACTCTCCCCCTCTTCGTCTTTGTCGTCCCTTGACAGGCTTTATCTTCTCATCGGCTGCTTGTTTAAGTCTTTTGAGTGCTCACATCCAGTGGTCGAAGAAGCAATAAGGACCGTCAGACAATTGGTTATCTTATCTGAGGTTTGTCCTTTGCTTCTGTCTTCGGCTTGCTTTAAGAGGTCTGAATACATGCACCCAGTGGTCGGAGAAGCAATAAGGACCATCAGAGAATTTGTTATTTTATCCGATCTATGTCCTTTGCTTCTGTTTTGCCCCTTGGTATTCCGTATATCACATATTTGGGTTGCTGTATTTAGTTGGGTTGCCACACACGCCACCAGTGACCTATGTCTTGCTTGTGGTACTCTGATTTGTCCTGGTTGCACACATGTGACCCTGTTGTATTGCTTTGAGCCTGTTTACTTTTTTTTCACCGCACGCTGTTAGCGGAAGGATTAGTACCTGCCAATTATCTTCTTGCACATCTTCATGGATACTTTCCTGGCCCTGGTCCCTCCTTCCACTTACGTGCTTTTCCTTGATGCGTGCCCCTGCGAGGCTCTGTGCAGAGATGGGTGTTGCACCCCTGCGAGGCTTCTTGCAGAGATATGTCTTCAAATATTACCTTTCTAGTGAAGCTTCTTTCGTTGTCTTTTTCTTTTCTTCTTTTTGCTTGATTCTCCCTTAACACTGCCCCCCTCTTGAACTCTGTCGTCCCCGACAGGCTTTGACAGTCGACAGGAGTATGTTCTATATAATTTTTGCTCTGTTTCATTAAGCAGATTGGCTTCACGTATCATTAGTTGTTTCCATTGTTCAACTTTTACGCCATCATTAGGTGGCTGTCTGTGATCGATGAAGAAGCTCAGTTCATATGCCACTAATCTGACATTTAGGTTGGATGACATCTTCAAAAAGATTTCTGAATCGATTTCAAAAAATCCTGTGAAGAAAGCTTCTTCGAAGGTCTGCATATATGTGCTTGGCAAAAACATGAGACTTGAATAATAAGCCATTATGGTAGGGCGGCTAGGCGTAACAGACAAGTCAAAAACTAGAATATCTGTTCCCTGGTTAATGCCAATGAAATTCAAAAATGTGTATGCTGCATGTTTGAAGACCTTCAATACCGTAAGTATCATAATGAGTATTTTATTTGTCAGCTTGATAGTTAAATCTGGTATGGTAGCATAAGTCTGCAGCCAAAACTCGATTGTTTTTACCATGTAATCTTCTATAGGTAAATAATTATGTGGTGGACTTGGAAGGAGTGGATAGTTTAGCCATTGTTTATTGATTACACCGGTCTTTTGCATCTCCAAAAATTCGCGTGCTTCTCTGCGACGTGGCATTGGGCAAAAAGAAGGGTTTACCTGTAGTAAATATGGTGCTGCTTGCCAATGCACCCGTAGTGCAAATGCACCCGTAGTGTAGGATTTCTCTCCAAAAATTTCCTTCTCCAAACAGGTTGTGCAGCTTCAAATTCTTCTTGAGTGTAAGCGAATGTGTCTTGTTTGAAGTTTAGCTGCTCATCTGGACTTTTCTGTGTAATCTTCTTTATATATTGTCTTGTTTTCTCTTTCATCAGTCCGTAGGGAATGTTGAAAGGCTTCATAATCATATCCAAGTCTTTACCCTTGATCTTTGCTTCCTTCATGACTTTGATGACTTCATTTTCAAAATTTTATGTCAACCGGGACACCAATAGTGCCCGTTCCTTCTGACCTATTTCTGTAATGTATGGCATTGGATGATCATCATGTATGTCCGCCATCTGCTCATGTATTGGAGAATTATAAATCAGGGGAGATAGAGGACGTACCTCTACCTCGTCAGTAGGATTCTCTTTTGTTGGCTCTACTGGTGTCCCGATTGGCACTTTCTGCTTTACTTGGATCTCTAACTGTGCTATACGTTCAGTCTTCTCTTTATTTTCTTGCATGGCTACTCTGAGTGCTTCTTTTGCTGCAAGCAATTCATTACCAATTTCTGCTACATTGTCCATGTTTTCGCTGTAACTTGATGAAAGTTTGCCATGGGCTGTATTCAACTGCTTTTTTAGCTCATTTGTTTCTTGAATGTACTTACGTTCCCATTCTTCTCTCAATTCTTGCTCTTGTTTCAGCAAATCTGCATATTTTGCTATCTGATCGCTTAACTCTTTCTGATCAATATCTGTTGTTTCTTGTTTTTTGATGGGTTGATCATATAGCAATGACTTCATTAATTCTTTGTTTCTGTTTCGTAAAGTATCATTCTCCTCCATGTATACCTTCAATTGTGTTTCAAGCAGGTGACTTCTAGCTTTTATTCGCTCTTTGTCGGCCTCGCTGGCTTCATGTAATCTTTGTAAGTCCATTAGTTGTGCCTGGAGTTGACGATGTTGGGTCATCAATGTGTCACATTGTGTTTTTACCTCAAGTAACTCCGTTCCTTTGACAACAATCTCTTTTTGTGTCTGGATTAATTGTGTAGATAGTTGTTCACTCATAATTTGGAACTGATTCTTTTCCCTCATGGCCTTGTCATAATCAGCATCTGTATCCATCATCTGTTGTTGTGTATCCATGGCCGTTTGTATCATCTGCTTGACCACAGGTTTTAATTGTGTGACATCCACATTTAACCATGTTTTAGGAATACTCGGTTCTGCTCCTGTTGTCATATCTTTTCCTTGTGCTATGTGTAATGTAGTGTCATGGGTCTGCCTAATGTGGAGTTGTATCCTTGGCTCAGCCTCCATGTGTTCCATCTTGCCTTGAGGTGTATCATTCGGTACTTCAATCACAATTTGCTGTCTATTTTTGTGTAGGTCTGAATCTTCATCCACTGGAGTTTGCATTTCTTCCTTGATAGGTGGTATTACTCCTTTATTCGATAGTGTAGTTTCCTTGATACTAATCTTTGACTTATCATTTAATTGAATTACATGCTCGGGTTCACTGGATTCTTCTATGTTTTTTGACTTTTCTTGGTGGTTGTCTCGCGTGACTTCAACTTGATTAATCTCTGTCCATTCTTCCTCGTGAGTTTCTGTCCTTATGTCTGTGTCCAAAGTATCTTTCTCCGGACTAGATTCTTCATTGGAACTCGAGTCTTTTAAGCCCAGTGCTTTGTATCTGGCGGCTTGTTTTGGGGTCTTTTCTTTACTCCGTTGTTGCTTCTCTTGACTTGCTTGTCTGTAATGATGACCTTGAACATTTAGATTTACTTGCCCTTGCATGTACTGATGTGTCTCTTCTAGGGCTGCAGAGAGGTCTCTCTTGGTGATTGGTATTTGGGCTACAGGAATCTTACGCAAAGTATGTGTCCTCTTTAATTGAGGTGTCGCTTGGGCTTCTTCCTCTCTAAGGCGCTTTGTACCCCTCATGGGTTTTTGTGAACTGGTTCCTACTTCTTCAACAGCGATAGCTGCTTTCTTTTTCTTGGGAACCGTAGTTGACTTGGCATATTTGGCTAGCCCTTCTGAGGTTGGCATCTCACGCAAGCAGTTTTTCATATCAAGTGCCTCATAGATGAGTAAGGTCAAAGATGAACTGCCATTGATAAACTTTTTCTGACCCCACTTCTTCTTGGCTTCAAATAATCGGTCTTGAACATGAGGCGTCATGTTTACTTTATTGCCGACTTGCCTCATAGCATGTGATAATAGTTGCACAACAATCTTTTGAGGTGCTGTGTATCTATGCATACTAGGAAAACAAAAGTGTTGGTGCACTAAGCGGACAACATCTTCAATATCTATTCTGTTGATATCCAAAAAGGATCTCTTTTTTGGGTCATGACATTCCTCCTTGACATTAGTGATTCCTTCTTGATTCCATCCAAAAGATTTGTTGATTAAGTCATGAGTGAATTGAATGGTTTTCCAGGTACCCACTTTGTCCAGTACTCTTGCTTCAAGAACTGATATCTTATTCGCTGCCGGCTGGAGTGTGTTCATCACTTGCGTGCATCTTTGAAAATCTGGCAAATAAATAGGCAGTTTTAGAAATGCCTCTATTCCTGCTTGTGTCTAGACATCCACCATGTGAGGTAATCCTTGTATGATAGTCTTGAAGTCTTGCGACATAATAGGGAAGTAGTGATCCCTGTCCATAATCTTGATGGTAGCCATGAAAATGAGGTCCGACACCGGTTGGTCATCCAGAAACCAATGGCCTCTTGCTTTTGTTATTGATTCTAATGGAAGAAGCTGGACCTCTTCCTCTTGCGTAGCTTTGGAATTAGTAGATGCCATCTGCACTCAATATAGAGTATGAATTAGTGGCCATATAGTATCATAAATCCTCCTTCATTTGTCTTTCATAAGATTGACATTGCTCCGAGTGAATGATGTCGTCCCTTCCCCGTGGGTGTGAGAAAGGTAATACCTGGGATTTTTCATACTTTTAGGTATTTTTATGTTTTTGTTTGAAAGAAAAACAGAAAAGTTAGGTCATAGCCGAAGCGGTTATTAATTTTTTAGTAATTTTCTTTAAATTATGTACAAGTGCTCTCCTATTTCCCAAGAGGAAAATGTGCTTCACCATCTTGAAATAGAAGAATAGCGTGCCGAATGCTTGGCCTTGTAATGTGGCCCTATTATGCATACTTTGGATTCTGGTAACTCCAAATGCATGCAGCTCGAATTATTTGGTAGATGTATACAACTTGCTTTGTCTTTCGGCATCCAAATCTGCTTTATTCTGTTGGGAGACATCGTGTTCCCAACCTTCCTCGTGAATGTGATGCTTCTCATTTTTTGCTTCTGCTTTGTCTGCCTTTTGAATCTTGGAATGACATGTGAATTGTATGTAGACTCCAGCTCTATCCTATAGCAGTTTAGCTTCTGTCGCTTTGCCTTTAAATCATACTAATTTTCCTTGTTCATTGGTTCGTCCTTTTTGATGATTGTCCTTTGAGTACATGACTTGAGAATCCATATTTGTGTGCAGTCCGACTGGGCGGCTATCACCTTCTTTGTAATCCATACTTTAGCAATTCTTTGTGTAACTGAATATCCAGAGCGATTTCCATATTGGTTCTGTGGGTTCTTCTGCCATAGCAAGTAGTCCTTCTGTTGAAGATATGCATCCATTTGGTCCTTCCTTATCCAAGCTTGTCGAGTGTAAGGAATGGGGTATATTCTAATAGGTGCAGACTTGGGATTATTCGGAGAACTAGTCTCTCTTGTGCATGGTTCTTCGCTAAGGCTGTTTTCAGATAGAATGACACTCTTATGACTTGCTAGATTAGAAGGTGGTCTGCAAACAGGATTCGGTGTGTCCTCACATGAAGTACTCGATGAAGGGGTATCCATAGTGCTAGTGAACATACATGCATCACTGTGTTCATTTGAGTGGGTTTTTGGTTCTATGCTTGCGACTTTGATTGGTCGTTCGTCTAGCATGCTGAATACTTCACGATGTCCTATCTTGGCCGAGATGTATCCTAAGGCCAATTGAATAGTTACTTCATATTCGTATATCCAGTCTTGTCCTAACACGAGCTCTTCCAATAAGTCCTGGTCATGACATACTAAGAGTTTCTGTTCCATAGTATTGTTTCCAATATGTAGAGGTAAGGTTACTTCACCCATACATTGAGTAATTGTGCCCCCTATTCCTATCAATTGTGCCTTTGATGGACGTAATTCCTCCTTGAGTTTTTGAGTCAATGAAAGTTTGATACAACTTATGGCGGCTCCTGTGTCAATGAGAGCATCCACTAAGTGGTATTCCTTTTTTCCGGCTCCCAAATTCAAATATGGTTGTGTCCTCTGTTGACCTAGGTTTTCAGTGGCTCTAAAATTAGCCATTGGAATGAGTTCTTCTCCTAGTCGATATCTCTCATCTCTCTCTCTCATCCACTCTTTTCGTTTCTTGATTCGTTATAGCGCTTCCTGTCTTGCTTCTTCTCGTATCCTTTCCTCCTCGATGCGTCTATTCTTACCCTTGATTAATCGTGACATTGTTTCTTCAGTCAATGGTTCTAGATATTTTTTCACTCGACACCCATTGATATAGTTTGATAGTACTTCTCCATCTAGGGTTGCTAGACTGATGGCTCCACTCGTAGATATACGATTGATGATCAACGGGCCATATCCTCTCTTCTGCAACTTCTTAGCGTGTTGTTTCAAAGTATAAACCAACACTAAATCTCCTTCCTTCAAATTTTTGTCTTTAATAGGAGCATCAAAATATGCCTTCTGTCGCCTTTTAGCAGCATAAATCCCTGCTACTGCTTGTAACCTAGTTTCATGAAGCTTCTCTATTTGATCCAATTGAGCTGAGAGTTCATGTCCTGTCCACTCATAAGTTGTTGCTACTCTAAGAGTGGGTATTAAGAAATCAATTAGTAAAATAACATTCTTTCCATACACTAAGTTAAAAGGAGTAGTGCCTATGGCAGTTTTGTAGGCTACTCTGAATGCCCATAAAGCATGATGTAATTGTTTATCCCAATCAGATCTACCATTGTTCACAATTTTTATGAGAACTGTGCATAAGATTTTATTGGAACTTTCGGCTTGTCCATTGGCTTGTGGGTGATAAGGGGCTGATTTCTTATGAATTACCAAGAATTCATTCAGTAAGGCTTCTATAACTTCATTCACAAAGTGCATACCTCTATCACTCACAATTTCTATCGGTAGTCCAAATCTAGTGAAAACGTTCTCGAAAAGAAACTTGGCCATAGTCCTTGCATCGTTTTTCTTGGTAGCTTTGGCTTCAACCCATTTGGTCAGATAGTCTGTGGCTACAATTATGTATTCGGCATGGGATCCTTTAGCTGGGGGGGCTAATAGTTCCTATGAAGTCTATTCCCCATTTAGTAAAAGCTCTGGCACTCATCATGGGTTTTAGTGGCATTTCATCCCTTCTAATTGGATATTTCGTTTGTTGACATGTATCACATCGTTGAACATATGTGGCTGCATCCTGATGTAGAGTTGGCCACCACATACCAGCAAAGAGAATCATTTTTGCTGTCTTATCTGCAGAAAAATGTCCTCCTGCAGCTCCTGTATGTGCCATCTCTAAAACAGCAAGATACTCGTCTTCATGAATGCACATTCGCAAAGGATTATCTCTTTCTCGTTTAAAGAGTTGTTTTCCCATAAGAGCATAGTCCTTACTTTGTTCTACAAGTGCTCGTTTTCTTGCTAGAGTGGCTCCTTCTGGGTACTCTTGGGTCTTTAAGAACTTCACCAGAGGCATGCTCCATCTTGGTGCTACAGTGGAGTAGCATAGAGTGGAGTTCTCTTCTGGATTCCATTCTTGATAGGTTGGGCAGGCTGATACATAGTTATGCACATCCCTCTGCATGGTTGGCCAATATATGCCCAATCTCCTTAGTGTTTGCCATGTTCCATTCGCATTTAGATGAGTTTTCCATTGATTTACATGTGCTTTCTGAAGCCACATTTCCTGTTCCTCCTCTTCTATGCATCTCATGAGTAATCCATTTGAGTCTTGGTGATACAAACTTCCAGCAATGATATGAAGGTTTTTAGTCTTCCATAGGTCTTGAGTTAGGTTTGGTGTGATCCCATCTTTAGGTCCATGTGTGAGTATGGGAATCAATTTTTCTGCCCACTGGGGACATACTTCAAGGTTAAACAGGTACCTGCCTGGCAGATCATCGGGTACTCCTATGGGTGGCTCCCCATGTGTCATTCTTGATAGGTGATCCGCTCTTATGTGGGTATTTCCTTTCTTGACTACTACTTCAAAATCAAATTCCATCAACAATACAAACCATCGTACTAGTCGTCCTGTATTACAAGGCTTATTGACTAAGTACAGTAGGGCTTGATGATCAATGAAGAATTTGAATTTGTTTTCCAATAAGTAGTGTCAAAACTTCTTTACTGCATACACCATTCCTAGGCCTTCTCTTTCAGTCGTGGTATAATTGCGTTCTGCTTGATTCAATTGTCTACTGGCATAGGCTATAGGGTGATCTAACTTTCTTGTATCTGCAGGTTGAGTTAAGATGCAACCAATAGCAAACTTGGAAGCATCTACGTGGATATGAAATGGTTTGTTCCAATTAGGTACTCGAAGGATTGGGGCTGAACTCAATCGACTCTTTAATTCATTAAAGGCTTTTTCACATTCTTCAGTCCTGTTAAACTGGGTCAATAATGCATAAAGAGGTCTAGCAATTATGGCATACATATGTATAAACCTTCGGTAGTATCCACAATGTCCCATAAATGCTTGTACTTCTTTAGCAGTCTTTGGTCTCGGTAAATCCAGAATTACTTTGATTTTGTCTTCATCAGTTGAAATTCCATTTTTAGAGACAATATGTCCTAATATCTTTCCTTGTCAAACCATGAAGACACATTTTTCTGGGTTGAGGCATACTCTATATTGTCAACATTTGGCAAAGATATTTTCTAGTTCAGGGATATGCTCTGATCGTTTAGCTGAATAAGTACATAAATCATCCACGTATACCTCCATACTCTTTCTCAGGAACTCTTTGAATACATGGCACATTAATCTTTGGAAAGTGGCTGGGGCATTGGTTAGGCCGAAAGGCATAACCCTAAAGGCGTATACTCCCCATTCAGTTGCAAAGGCTGTTTTATGCTGGTCCTCAGGAGCAATGGCTACCTGATTATAGCTTGAAAAGCCGTCCAAAAAACTATACACTTCCTTCCCTGCCACTCTTTCCAAAAGATGATCCATGATGGGCAACGGGTAACTGTCTCTTATGGTGGCGGCATTCACTTTTTTCAGATTAATGCATACCCTTAACTTCCCATTCGTTTTCGGTACAACCACCCAAAGGTGATACCCAGTTCAAAAAACTTATCTATCTCTTCTTTAATCTTCACCGAGTAAACATCATTGTATGTGTATGGTCTTTGTTTGGAAGGTTTAGCTTCAGATGTCATAGGAATTCTATGAGCACATATAGATGGATCTATTCCTTTCAAGTCCTTATAGGTCCAAGCAAAGACATCCTGATATTCCCTTATGAGTCTTATTCCTTTCAAGTCCTTATAGGTCCAAGCAAAGACATCCTGATATTCCCTTATGAGTCTTATTAACTCTTGTTCTTCCTCCATTGAGACATCCTGTCCTATAAAAGTACATCGTTCTTCTCCTTTCTCTAAGGATACTACTATTTTCTTGTTCTGTTCTTTGTTGTCATACGCTATTCCTGGCTGTGCTTCTCGTTTTGGCATTTGAATAGCAATTCTTCTCTCTTCTACTTCATATTTTTTGAAGTGGGCCGGCACTTCAAATTGGTCTTGAGGCTTTTTTTCTTCATCATTTTTTGCTTTTTCTAATCCAAGCTCCTCTTCCTGTGTTGGTTCTTGATTTATTTCATTAGCTATGATACTTACTTCTTGAGTTTCATTTTCTGTTTCCATGTGTTCTTGCTCCATTTCAATGCTCTCATAGTCTTCCTTCCATTCCTTTTCTATGACTTCTCCTTCTTCAGCCTCCTGAAGGACTACCACATATAGAGTCACGTCATATCCTTCCTCATTAATGCATTCCTTCATGGTTATCACTTCTTCGTTTACACACACATCGAGGGTAGCTAAAATCTCCATCCAACCATGAGGTTCAAATTCTTCATCTAAGACTATTTGAGGCATATAGGTTGGATCTTGTACTGATCTAGCAACTCCTTGCTTTTGCTGCCATCCTTTCCTCCTATCTTCTTCCTTTTTCGCAGTTTGGCATATCCATAGATGAGTATCTTCATTCATCCACGATTGGTCACTTGAAGCTATACTATGAATCGACTGATTATCTTCCTCCTTATGAATCTGATTCCATTGTAAGGGGGGAACATCTTGATATGTGTATGTGTGGAGATTTATTCTTGTGGTGGTTCCTTCATGCTGTAAGTATACTGCGTCTTTTCCCTAATCTTGCACTACCTTTAGTTGTCTCATGAAAGGTCTTCCAAGTATCATTTCATAATTGCTAGTCCTTTCAAATTGACAAATTGCTAAGGTGTGCTCGAATTCAACTCCACAAGTGGTGAAAACTACTCGTTCCAATATCCCCAAGGGTCATTCAGTGTGTCCATCTACCATTTGTATCTTCATGCGTGTTGGTCTTAAAGCTGGTTTTCCCCATTTCTCCCAGATTTCTCTAGTAGCAATTCCTACTCCAGCTCCAGAATCTAAGATGGCTTTAGTAGTGTAACCTCTATAGGTAATTGGAAGGCAAGTATTTCCTTCATCTCCCTCACTAAAATCTCCAACCTTATCGACTGGGTTTTTTACTGTGTTTACTTCATCAGACATCTCCTTCTCTTCCGCCTTGATCTCCAATTGGCTGGTCAGTTTCTCTTTCAAATGTGGTTTGACCTTCAACAGTTCTTCTAACGTCAGGGTACAAGGGATTTTTACCTTTCTAAGGTGTTGTATGATATCTGATGTTTGGACAGATGGGTTCAGTTATTTTTTCTCACTGAGGGAATGCGGTATAATTTTGAATTATGTTCGTACTCTCCTGTGTAATTTGGCAAAACCTTTACACTATCATTTTCTTTGTTACTTGGATCAATTGGTATTATTTCTTCTGAATTCAGTTCAGGTATGGAGTCTTCAATTTCACCTTCTACTTCTAGCTCCTCAAAGGGTGGTTCTATTCCTTCCACTTTTTTCCATCGGTCTTCTTGGACTCTTGCCCACAAGTCTTTAGGCCATTCCCCTTCTACTTCGGGAACAATGGATCCATCCCTTTTATCCTCACAGTAATTTCCATTAGGTGTCTTACCTGCTTCTGGTTTCTCTTGATCATTAGCAATGACACACTCTTGGAATTCTTTTTCAGGAATTCGTGAGTTGGGTAATTGAAGAACAGGCTTTTCTAAGGTCTACTGAGCCACTTCGATTAATTTTTTGCATATCTCCAACCTTTCTTTCTTTGGGTCACCTCTTGGATATTCTCTTTCATGTTGTTCGATGGTAGGTCCTGCTCTTATTCGTGCTTTGTACGCCTGAATCCATTCTTTTTTATTTTCTTCTTCAAATTTCTGTTCCTCTTTTGGATTTTGTTCGCTCTTCTCATTTTCCTTCTTTTGTAGTAACTTCTTTTCCTTTATCCTATCTCTACGGTTCTTCCATCTTTGTGTCTGTTTGCTTACGACACTTTTCTCAGGCTCTTCCGAGTCTTCAACTATCTGAGGTGTGGGTATGTTCACCTCTCTGTAGCTTTGATTATTTTCCTCAGTTTTATCTGGGGTCTCTCTAGCTTTGGCTCTAGTTATTGCTTTCAATGGTACAGTGTACTCCTTATCACTTCCTGATGATTCTATCACTTCTATCATGTTAATCTGCAGGTTAGAGTTAACTTTGTTGGGATTCTTGGGGCAATCTCTGAAAAGGTGTTCCTTACCACAATCACTATAGTAGCCTTCCCAGACTCGCTGTGGTGGTGGTGGGTTTGGTAGTGTACATTCTCTGATATAATGATCACCTCCGCATCTATAACATGGTCCTCTAGGTACAGGCGGTCTGTTCATAGGTCGGGGGGTATGGATGCCCTAGGGGCTGTGTACATCAATGACACATAGTCCTGCTCATATCCGTAGGAACTATCTGGCACTTCCATGCCATAGGCATATGGTTCATACATTTGTCCATATTCTATCATAGAGCTCTCATAACTGTGATAGTTTCCTTGACTATGGTCATAAGATGAGTCATATGGTTCATTACTAGTCAATGGTGTGGCTGGGACTATTGCTCTCTCTAAGTTTTCTTCAGGTTGAGCTATTTTCACTGGGACAACATTCTGAGGGTGGGGTGGTTGTTGTCCTAGCACCGGTTGTGGTTGATTGTAACCTTGATAAGCATATGGTCGTGGTACAAGTGCCTGCTACTGATATGTGGGATATCTGAAGGCTTCTCCTCCTAGATCTCTCTGAGGGTATCCGTAAGGTCTCATAATAGGTTGTGTTGGTCTTGCTTGCCTATTGTAAGGAAAATTTTCTGTGATGTGATTTGTGTATTTTTGTTCTATGCTACAATATTGTAGAGGGCCTGGAACAGGTGGTCTATTGTAAGCATAAGCAGGTGGTGGGATTACTCCCCTAGTGCACAAATGAGATGGATGATCTCCTCCACAATGCATACATCTTCTAAGCATGGGCACTCTCATTGGGTTGTTGGGGTAGTTCCTCTGTCCTTGGACGTTCAGCTTCTTTGCTACTAGGTCGGCTATTTCCTCAACATTGTTCTTAGGGCTCGATGTGCTGCTTGCTGAATCTTCACTCTTCATACTACCTTGAGGTATTTTCAGATCCTCCGCTAGATTGTCCTCTAGGTCAATACATTCTTTCATGCATTCTTGCAAGGTTTGAAGTCTCTTCACGTACACCAGAGATCTTAATGACCCATTCAATAATCCTTCCAAAAATAATGACACCATTTTGTTTTGGGTGGGCCTCTCTTCCACGGGGCACCTATCCACATATTATTTGAATCTTCTTGCTGCCAATCTCACTGATTCTGTTGGTGCTTGCTTAAAGCTATGGATCAATGAGGAAGAATTATTTTTTATTCCAGATTTAGTGAATTCTTCAATCATTTCTTGATAGACTTGTTCCATATTTTGAAAATTATTAGGATCTAGTGGCTGGAACCAAGCTAAAGCCGTGTCTGTCAGAGTTAGACCAAAAGATTCATATTGGATTAAAAAATCTTCTACTTGTTCGGCTCTGATTACTTGCTTAAATTCAGCTATATGATTGTAAGGTTCACTAGAGCCATCATAATGATTTCTCATGCATTTGGCCACTTGAATTGGCCTTAATCTTCTTCCTCCTTCAGGCGGTCTAGGCATCACAGGAAAAACAGGTCTTCCAATGGGTATACCAGGTCCTCTTGCTACAGGTGGTCTAACTGGGGCAGGAATTCCAATCCATGGGTCAACAGGTGGCTGAGGCCGATAGTTAGGGTTATTTGCAGGCATAGCAAACTGCACATGTGGTCTAACTGGGATTTGTGTTTGTTGTGTTTGTCCCGACTGTTGACACAAATTATTCTGAGAGGTTCCCTGTGGATTTCGTGAAGTAGTGGCTTGATCCCTCGGGGGAAACACTGGAATGTTCTGATATTTCAACCCGGCTCTCTCCAACTCTGTTAAGGGCCAATACCTTCTCTGATTTTTGTCCAAATATGTGATAATTGTGGGAAAGTCAGGATCTTGTAACTCATAGATAGTAATTGGATTAGGGGCTGCTTCCCATGTTGAAGAGTGGGCCCTAAGGAGACTCTCCATTCCATTGATAAAAAACACATCCATTAATGAGTCATCCTGGGGGACCAGGTCTCCTCTCCAAACCCTAACAACAGTAGATCTCCCTCTAGGTGTGGTCACTTGCTCTTCATTTCCTTCTTCATTAAGGTTTGGAGCAGTGTTTTCTTCCGCAAGTTCATTGATATTTTCAGGATGTTCTGTAACAACATACTGGATATCCCTTTTGTCCATATAAAATCCTCCTGAATACTTGACTACTGGCCTAGGCACTATGTAAGCATCTGAAGCTTTCTTCAGTCTGGCCACTGATCGGTTTAGTCCATCTAGGTATATGGGTATCTCATGTTGATTGGTGGTCACATATTCTAAAGATGTCCGATATTCTCCCTCAATAATTGACATCATGCCAATCATTGGTATAGTGTTTTGCATATCCTGTGAAGCCATGGGAATTTCTTCTTCTGACTCAGTAGAGGTTTCAGAATACTGTGAACGGCTACTTGGTTTGACTACACTTCCTACAGAAGAGATTACACTTCTTCGGCTTCCTAGGGTTCTCCCAGATCTTAGGTTCATCCACTTTAAAGTTCTATTTATCCTTGCCAGCCCCCAACTTCTAGAGTTCTTCACTCAAGGTTAGAATCCTAGAAAAATTTGGCTGGAAAAGGACTGACCATGAAATCTCAAGTCACGATACTTGACCTCCAAAAAAGTTCACGATACTCGACCTTTGACTCTCAAGGGAGGCGATACTCGATACTTGGTTAAAGACGATACTTGATACTTCAAGGGAGACGATACTCGACACTTGGATAAAGGTGATACTCGATACTCAGCAGACACAATACACGACACTTGAGCAAACATGATACACGATCTCTGTGAGGTATTGCGATCGGTCAAACACGATACACGATAGTTGAAGAAGTCAATACACGATACTTGAGCAGACGTGATATTCGATACTTGAGCAAACGCGATACTCGATACACGATACTTGTGAAGTATCGCGATCATGCAATCACGATACCTGATACTTGAGAAAATGTGATACTCGATACATGACACTTGTGAAGTATCGCGATCAGGCAATCACGATACCCGATACTTGAAAAAACACGATACTCGATACACGATACTTGTGAAGTATCGCGATCAGGCAATCACGATACACAATACTTGAAAAAACGCGATACTCGATACACGATACTTGTGAAGTATCACGATCAGGCAATCACGATACCCAATACTTGAAAAAACGCAATACTCGATACACGATACTTGTGAAGTATCGCGATCAGGCAATCACGATACACGATACTTGAAAAAACGCGATACTCGATACACGATACTTGTGAAGTATTGTGATCAGGCAATCACGATACACGATATTTGTGCAATATCGCGATACTCGACCACAGGAGACCACGATACTTGTCAGGTATCGTGATACTCGACTGCGGGAGAACACGATACTTGGCACTTTTTAACTTTTTGCAAGTATTTTTTTGGATTTTAATTTATACACATGTGCCTAGAGTGCATCTACTCTCCCCTTTTAGCCTGAATCAGAAATTTTCTTCTTTTCTACCCCTGTATGATCAACATGATACTTCACTCAGATCGTTTTTTTTTGAAATGCTGAATTTAGGTGGCAAGAATGAGTGAATGATGAGTGTCCTCACCTCGGTTGCTCTCTCTCAACCCTTTAACAACTCTCACTAGCTCTGCGCAGCTCCACAAGCTCGGATCTAGCCCACGATACTCGACAGCACCTCTCTCGATACTTGTTTAAAAGACAAGTGACTTGCAGAATGGCATTTTTTAGCTTTTATACTTTTGAATTTTCCTACTCACTAAAAAAAAGAACAACATGACAAGGACTGAAAGCTACTCTAATTACTTAACCTACTCCCTTACTCCTCCTACTCTACTCACTCCACTCACTTCCCTAGACTAATAACTCACTACACACACTTCAAGAGAGAAGTAGTAAGTGCGGATAAAAGTGACTTACTAAAGAAGAGAAATTCACCACTCCTCTTGCTTCAATGCAAAAAGCTACTTACTGTCACACGAATACCTCAGCTTGATTCGACACTCCCCGGCAACGACGCCAAAAAACGTGTGTACCTAAGAACCAACTCAGGGACTTGTGGAGAAAGAGACTATACCTCAATCCCCCTCAAGTACATATAGTGGGGATTCACACTTTAATTATCAATCTGATGAGTATCAAAACCTAGCCGAGTGTATGAAGACATGCATTCAAATGACGATCAATGCAAATGAGTTACTCAAAGAGTGCAAACAAGGCAAAGACTAATCCAAACAAGCTTCAACTGTCAGTCATGGTGTCACGATACTTGGAACAACAGCTAACAGTAAATTGAGCTTTTCTCTCAGCTCCGAACTCCAAATATAGCGAATAGCATATGCGTTTCCAAGCTCTCAAGAAGACGCATCCAATGGCAGTATCTTCACTCAATTTTGACGCTTCTACTTCAAGTTATGAGCAAAATACTGAGTCATGGGAAAGACCTTCCTACACTTCAGCACTTCCTACACTTTGCACACACCTTAACAACAGTAAACAAACACTTTCATGGATAGAAAAAACTTCCCTACACTCTTTCCAAGCAATACACAAGCATACAAGCTCACAAAGAAGAAGATAAAGAGAGGAGCAGACACAAATTCGAATTTCTGTGCTCTTGATTCTCACAATGGCAAAAAGTCTTTATAAAGAGTCACAAATTGACTTATATACTTGTGCCCTAAAAATGGTCCTTTCACACAAGAGACCGTCACTTTATTCACTAAAAGACTAATTTCCTACTAATTTACATAGGTAAGCTTCTAATCTTCTGTGGGGATGCATCTAGAGGACTCCTCTAGTGCATTTACATCGGAAAATATATTACAAGAATGGTTATAATACAAAAATAAGGTGTCCAAATCGGAAAAATTTTGGGGCCCTTCTTTTTCTCTGCCTTGTGCTCTTTTTGCTCTGCAACAGTTGGTGTGAAGCCGGTTGTAGCAGCACCAACTCATCTTTGGATTGCATCCACCATCTCTCTTCACAGTGGTATCAAAGCATAGTCAAGCAACATGGGAGATGGATTTCCATCAACAATTGAAAAATTGGATCGAAACAACTACCCGGCATGGTCTCTAAGGATGGAGGCTTACCTTCAAGGGAGGAATCTATATGGATTCATATCCAGAGATAAAGCAATGCCAACCATGAGGAACAAAGGGCAACCATCACATAAAGAAGTGGAAGGACTTTCAAATTGGTGTTCGAAGGATGCACTTGCAAGGTCCTATATTCTAAACTCAATCTCTGATTTTCTTTTACCTCATGTCAAGGGATGCAAGACATCAAGAGAGACCTGGAATGCACTTGCTTCTTTCTTCTCTTCCAACACTCGAGCAAGGAAGAACCAATTGCGGATGGAGTTTACAACAATGAAGAAAAGCCTGAAGCAAAGTGTGACTGATTATGTCACAAAGATGAAGGAGATTTTTGACCAACTTGGAAGCATTGGAGAGGTAATTGAAGAGGAGAAAATCATTAGACAAATCATGAATGGAATCAAAGCAGACAACAAGTGGGAGTCATTCACAACAACCATGGATTTATACATGGATATGCATGTACCCGACTCATGGGCCAACTCTTCACTCATGAAGCAAAGATTACCAAAGGTGGTGAGTCCTCAAGAGGTAATCAAACTTCTGCCTTATATTCTGATAAAGCTAAGGTCAAGGACAAGTGAAAGAATAGGAAGAATGAAGATGAAGGTAGCTCTTTCCAAGCAAACTTTGCACGGAGAGGAAGAGCTAGAGGAAGAGGCAGAGGTGGAAAGCAAGGCAGGGGGAGATTCCAATCATCTCCACCTTGCAATATATGTGGCTTATCTAATCATAATACTGAAGAATGTTTCAGGAACCTGAGGAACTCAAGAGGAAGAGGATTCAATAGAGGTGGCTATGGATCAAATAGAGGTAGATACAATGGAGGCTACAACAACAACAACTACTACAACAACAATAACAACAACAACAACAACAACAACAACAACAACAACAACAACAACAACAACAACTATCAAAGTGGCCATAGAGGAAGAAGAGACTACAATAACTATGCAGAGGACCAAAGTCAAGAAGATTCATTATTGATGATGAATCTATTAGTGAAGAAGGGTAAAGATGATGATCACATATTTTACATTGATTCGGGATGCTCAAACCATGTAGCAGGAAATGTGGCTTTACTTTCTGATTTGGAAGATCCTCATAACAAGCATGAAGTGTAGATAGGAGATGACACAAAGCACTCAATGGAGAAGATAGGTAATGTGAAGACATCAGATGGGAACATGAACCTCTTAAGCAAAGTCTTGTATGTCCCTACAATTACCAAAAATTTAATAATTGTTGGACAGATTGTTGAAAAAGGATTGCAGGTTAGATTCAACCGATTTGTGTGAAGATACAAAGAACATAGCTTTGTTTAGCTATGGATCTCAAACTCTAACAGAGTTGGAGATATGGCACAAAAGGCTTGCTCACATTGGTGAGAGAACACTCAAACAAATTTGCAGGGACCAAAGTGTACTTGGTTTGCCTAATATCACAAGGCAATACATGATTTATAAGTGTGAAGCTTGTCAACTCGGCAAGGCTCATAGACAACCTTTCAATAAGAAAGGATATATGTATCAAAATCCTTTGGATCTAGTGCACACAGATGTGTGGGGTCCAAGTAAGGAGCCATCTATATTAGGCTCAAGATATTATGTGTCTTTCATAGATGATTGTAGCAGGTGGACCATTCTGTTTTTCATGAAGCACAAGGATGAAGTGTTTAATTGCTTTAAGAAGTATATTGCTCTTGTTGAAAACCAAACAGGTAGTACTTTGAAAAGACTCAGATTAGATGGTGGAGGAGAATACTTCTCTTCGGAATTTGATGCCTTCTTGCATGAAAGAGGCATTAAAAGGGAAGTCACTACAAGGTATACACCCGAACTCAATGGTGTAGCAGAGAGGAGGAACAGAGCTATTGTCGAAGATGCAAGGTCCATGCTCAATGAAAAGGGATTGCCAAACTACCTATGGGCAGAGGCTGTGTCTACAACCACATATCTCATAAATAGACTTCCATCTAAGTCACTAGATGGAACAACTCCATATGAAGTGTGGAATGGAAGAAGACCTAGTCTAGAGCATTGAAAAATATTTGGATGCTTAGCCTATGCTCACATTCCTTCTCAAGTAAGAGGGAAATTGGATCCCAAGGCAGACAAGTGTGTATTCATTGGTTATGATCAAAACCAAAAAGGATATAGATTGTACAATCCAACCAATAAAGGATTTTCTGTGAGTAGAGATGTAATTTTTGATGAAAACAAATCATGGTTTGATGATGACAGGAAAGTGAAGCTGCCGTATGACTTGAATGAAGATTTTCCATCACTTCAACCAAAGGAGCCAAAGCAGATTGAAGAAAGTGATTCAGAGATTGAACTAGAAGACTTGGAAAGACTAAAACTATGGAAGAACAAAGGTAAAGCAAAAATGCAGGATGCTACATATGGACCCAAGAGCTCACATCAACCACTTAGAAGGTCTTCAAGGGAGAAGAAGAAACCTGAGAGGTTTGGTTATGATACTTCTTTAGTCACCAAGCAATCAATCTACATTGCAAAGGATTCAACCAATGAAGAACCTACCACATTCGAAGAAGCACAAAGCAAGAAAGCTTGGAGAGATGCAATGGATGAAGAAATGGAAGCCTTGAAGGAGAATGAAACTTGGGAGCTTGTACATAACAAGCCATCTATGAAGGTAATTGGATCTTGATGGATATACAAAATCAAGAGGAATCCAGATGGAAGTATAAATAGACACAAAGCAAGGTTAGTTGCTAAAGGGTTTGCTCAAACCCATGGTATTGACTATGAGGAGACTTTGTTGTCAGGATCTTGGTCATGCGCAAACAGAGGTTACGAACGTAGGAAACACACAGAAGAATAGATGCAACAAGAGACGAGACAGAATGTAAGATTGGGTGCAATCTCCCCCCACGCACTCTGTTTCGACAGTCCATAGAGTGCATGTATTTATAGGACTTTTTGATTACGTAAAAAAGAGTGGTTACATGAGAGCGACTTTGAAAAGCAAGCATGAAACTAAAAGTTGGTAACTTCTACAGAAAGCCATTGCTTTCAATAACAGAAACTGCGGTCTACAACGACCCTTATTTTAACCATTACTTTTCTAACTGTTTGTAACAATAGAACCTTCTACGCGGGTTTATTTACAAGCTAAATAATAATTATTTGGATTATTGATATCCGCCCTTTCACGCCTTGCACGCTCCTCATGAACCTTCAACTGCTATATCAAAAACATCAAAAACATATTAATACATTAATAATTTAACACTCTAACAATGCATTGTTCAATAATAGTTTAACACTCCAACAATGCATTGTTCAACATATTCCATGTTACAATCCAACAATGCATTGGCCAACATATTCCATGTTACACTCCAACAATGCATTGTTCAACATATTCCATATGTTATATTCCATGTTACAATCCAACAATGCATTGGCCAACATATTCCATGTTACACTCCAACAATGCATTGTTCAACATATTCCATAAGTTATAACATGCCCCTCAGTTGAAAAAGCAACTGACCTCAGTTGATAAAATAATAAGCATGGATGGCCAGTCACATGTTTCATCACTGAATAAAAAAAATAGGCATGTGCCATGTAAAAACACATGCATGGAAATGTTCATGGAGCTGTTACTTATTATGAAAAACAATTTCAAAAGGTGCACGACCAGTAGTGGTGTGTGCAGTGTTATTGTAAGCAAATTGAAGCAATGGAAACTTTTCATCCCAGTTACTAGGATTATCTAATGAATAACAACGCAATAAATCAAGGATAGTACTATTTGTAGCCTCACGTTGTCCATTACTTTCAGGATGAAATGTAGAACTAAAATCTATTTTAGAACCAAAATGTTGAAATAAGGCAACCCAAAAATGATTACAAAATCTAACATCACGATCAGATAACATTACTTTAGGAAATCCATGATGTGGGAAAATGCATTTAATGAATAATTTTGCAGCTTGAGGTGCAGTCAAAGTTTTTCTACATGGAATAAAATATGCATATTTACTAAACCTATCAACTATTGTCCAAATCATATCATTATGTGATGAAGTGATAGGAAGACCTGTGATAAAATCCATAGAGAATTGTTCCCATGGTTCATTTGGAATAGGACGTGGCATTAATAATCCAAATGGTTTACCATGATGACGTTTGACACGCTGACATACAATGCATTGAGAAACATAATGTGCAATATCTTTTTCCATGTGTGGCCAAAAGAAGAAATCTTTGCAAGCAAAAATGGTGCTCTGTATGCCTCTATGACCCATGTAAGATGGTTCATGCATTTCTTTAATGACAAAATCTTTAAAAGCTTGGGTTATACGCAATCTATGTTGAAAATAAAGAAAACCATTATGAAATGTATAATGTTCATCAGATAAAGATGCACCATTATTGAAGTCATGCCATGCACGTGAAAAATACAAATCAGATGCATAAGTGGAAACCATGTCTTGAAAAGAATGAATTTGGATGGCATAAATATTATTCAAAACAACAGAATGCGAAGGAAAATGGCTAAGAGCATCAGCTACAACATTAGCTTTACCAGCCTCATATTGTATCATGGGTTGGAAATTTTGAATGAATGATGCCCATTTAAGATGCCTATCAGAGATTAAAGGTTGACTTAATAAATGCTTAATAGCCTGTTGATCGGTTTTGATTAAGACCTCAGAGCCCATAAGATAGTGTTTCCAAATTCGCAGAGCATGCACAACTGCTAACAATTCTTTATCATACGTACTATAATTTTGTTCTGAAGGCTTAAGCTTTCTACTCTCAAATGCAATGGGATGATCATTTTGCATTAAAACAACACCTATTCCTGAACCACTAGCATCAGTAACGACATGAAAGGGTTGTGAAAAATCAGGTAACTGTAAAACAGGTGCATGTGAAAGTGCATGTTTTAGTTTTTCAAAGGACTGTTGTTAGGTAAGTCCCCATGCAAATTTTATTTTCTTTTTCAACAACAAGGTAAGAGGCAATGCTAAATAAGAAAAATTTCGAACAAACTTCCTATAGAAACTAGCCAACCCAAGAAAAGAACGAACATCATTGACTGATTGTGGTGTAGGCCATTCTACTATAACTCTAATCTTTTTCAGATCCACATGCACACCTTCACTTGAAATAATATGTCCTAAATATTCTAGCTTACGCTGAAAGAACTAACTCTTTTCAGGATTAGCATAAAGTGTGTTCTCTCGTAACAAATGAAAAATTGTTTCAAGATGCTTTTCATGTTCACTATCATTCTTATTGTAAACAAGTATATCATCAAAGAATACAAGAACAAAAGCTTGGTAATCAAGAAAAATATTGTTCATCATTCGTGCAAATGTAGCAGGGGCATTGGTAAGTCCAAAAGGCATTACCATAAATTCATAATGGCCAGTTTGAGTTCTAAATGCAGTCTTGAAAATATCACTTTGTGTCATCCGAATCTGATGGTAACCCTATTTAAGATCAATTTTACTAAAGACACAAGCTCCTCGTAACTTATCTAAGAGATCATCTATTCGTGGAATAGGGTATCTATTCTTTATTGTGATCTTGTTAAGGGCTCTATAATCAATGCACATTCGATAAGTTTTATTCTTCTTCTCTACTAAGAGAACTGGTGCTCCAAATGGGGAAGAACTGAGCCTTATAAGTCCTTTTTGTAGTAAGTCTTTTACTTGGTTTTCTATTGTTGGAAGTCAATTTCTTTATTGGATTATCAATTAGCTTCACTAAGCATCAACTTCAAGTCTTAGTTCTTCAACAATTTTTTTTTATAAACTACTCCAAGTCTTCCAGGCGGGCGCAGCCAAGCATGTATATTATTATCTCTACACATGTACAAGAGAAGACGACGGGCGCACTTGGTCTAGCTGAAAAGCACTAAAATCGTTCTCCACCCACCAGGGTTTAAATCCCGTACATGACAGCGAAGGAAATCTTTTGGAGTAATTTCTTTGAAAAACACATTCGAAAAAACATACGGACAGCGCCGATTCTGGAGAAGTTTCGCGATCGCGTTGTTTTTTTTTTTCGTAGCTTTTAGATTTTGCTTTTAGATGAGTACGCAACAACTATATAAACAAGGCCTTGGATCCTTGTATAATCACTCACTCAAAGATCTAGAGCTTGGAGATCTTCTTGAAGACAGAGTGTTCTCACACTCTTGAAGGAGGTGAAGTTGTGGTGAAGGAGAGGCTACTCTCATTGCAGCAGGAAGTCTTCTACGAGGTGGTTGTAACTATCTTTTGTGAGTTAACCTTGTGGTTGATTTACAATTTCGTTACACCATTTTGTTAGCTTCGATGCTTCATTCTCTTCACACACACTTAGATTATTTCGACATAATCTAAATTTTGTATCATCATCTTCTTATTCTTCCATTATTGAGTGCACCACTTTATATGGTTGAGTAGTACTCCCATGTTGTAATTTGGACATCTATTATTTTTAGTGAAGTAAGCATCCAGCTTATGTTCCCTATCCTTGTCTCAAGATCTCTTTCTTTCTCTATCTCACTTATCATCTTGTGAATTAAGTTGTGTATGCTCAAGAGGTTTTAGTATTGGAACGATCCTGGGGCCCCAAATTCCAACACTTGGTATCAGAGCTACATAATTGACATACACACTTAAGATAAGATGAGTGAGATTAGAATTGAGATTGGAGACAAGTTGGATGGATCTTCTAATTATCCCATGTGGAGTTTCATGATGATGAACTTGTTAGTGACAAAGGATTTATGGAGTATCGTCAATGGATCCTTAACAAGACCAAGATGAGAAGGCGAAGAAGGGTCTACAACAGCTTCAATAGGTACTGGAATTACTATTACAGAACCAACTGAAGAAGAGGTAACCACTTCGACATCCAGAGTCACTGCTAGGTCTTTACCTAGAGTTCCTCCTACTGAAGATCAGGCAAGATGGGATGCTAGAGATGCTTTAGCACTTTCATTCATAGCAATGAGTGTCAAAAAGCATGTTCTACCACAGATCAGATCTTGCAAAAGTTCTAGTCAAGCTTGGTTAAAGCTTGAGAATCTTTTTCAGAGCAGAAATCCTGCTAGGAAAGCTCACTTGAGGAGACAACTAGCAAATACAAGGATGAAAGCTGGTGAGTCAATACAAACCCACATTACAAGACTCGTTGACTTGAGAGATCAACTTCTAAATGTAGGAGTTGAGATATCAGATGAAGAAATGGTAAATACGCTGATTAATTCACTTCCTATTTCATATCGATCTTTCATAACCACTCTTACCCTTACCACAAGAGATAGAGAGGTTACATTTGAAGAGTTAGAGTTCTTGTTGCTTCAAGATGAAGATCAGTTGAAGGGAATGGAAGAGAATGAAGAAGCACTTTCATCTTCATCAAAGGGTAAGAAGAAGAAGGATAAGAAAAAGGAAAAACAATCCAAGAAGGAAAGTAGGTCCCTTTCACCTTCTACTTCAGATTCTGTATCTACGACATCTAAAGAGAATTCTTCTAAGAAGAAGGTAAAAATATGTTCTTTTTGCAAGAAACGTGGACATATTCAGTCAGAATGTTATAAAAGGATTGCAGCAGAAAAGAAAAAGGCATCAGGTAATGTTGCAGAAGATGATAAAAAAGGGAAATCTCAAGGTGATTCTTATGCCTGTATCACTATTGAGGAAGTAGCTTTTGATCAAGCAGCTTTACAAGTTCTTTCAGCAAGTCCTTGGATATTCGACTCAGGTGCTACTAAGCATATGACAGGTTGCAAAGATGTATTTTCTTCTCTTTCCTATTCTTCAGGTAGAAGAGTTACTATTGCAGATGGCAATGATTTGGATGTTGTGGGAATAGGTACAGTAACCCTAAAGTCAAGAGAAGGTGGTGTTTTTCAAATTTCAGATGTCCTTTATGTACCTGAAATGAAGAAGAATCTGCTATCTATATCTGCATTTTTAAGTGATGGTTTTAAAGTTGTATTTGAGAAAGATCTTTGTAAGATCTTATCACATAAAGAAGACAAGTGTCTTTTGCAAGGTACGCATAAAGGAGGGGTCTTTGTTTTGTCAAAAATCAGTCAGGCATATGCAGTCAAATCTTCGTCACCGGTGGAAGATATGAAGCTATGGCATGAAAGATTTGGACATATCAGTTTTGGAGCTCTCAAGAATATCAAAGACAGAGGTATGGTTGAGAGTTTACCCTCATTCAAGCTACCTGATGATTCAGATATATGTGAAGGTTGTCTTGAAGGTAAGATGCATAAACTACCTTTCAAGAAACATGGTCATATTACAACTACCAGGAAATTGCAGATTATTCATTCAGATGTGAATGGTCCTATGAGAGCAGACTCTATTCAGGGTTTCAGGTATTTTTTCCTATTTGTGGATGATTTTACAAGATACTCATGGATCTATGGTCTTAAGTCGAAGTCAGAAGTCTTTCCTATGTTCAAGAAGTTTGTAGCTATGGTTGAAAATGAAAGTCAGGAAACTGTCCAGATTCTCAGAAGTGATAGAGGTGGAGAATACTTGTCAAATGAGTTCCAGACATTTCTCGATGAGAAAGGTATTACTCGACATCTTACTATTGCTTATACTCCTCAGCAAAATGGTGTTGCAGAAAGAAAGAATAGAGTACTTGTTGAAATGATGCGGAGCATGATGGCGTCCAAGAGGCTTTCACCAAAATTCTGGTTTGATGCAGTACATACAGCTAATCACATTTTGAACAGGTCATCTACAAAAGCTTTAAAGGTAATCACACCGTATGAAGCTTATTATGGTAGAAAACCTAATGTGAGTTACTTCAAAGTGTTTGGATCACTTTCTTATGTACATATTGAGAAAAAGGACCGAGACAAATTAGATGTAAAGGCAAAGAAAGCCGTTTTTATTGGATATCCTGTTGAAAGCAAAGGATACAGGTTTTATGTTCCAGAAACAGGTGAAGTTATTCTTTCACGTAATGCTTATATTGCTGAAGATAAGGTTTATGATAAAGAAGCAGAAATTCCGGAATTCATTAGTGAAAATGACTATGGAATTTTTAAAAAGATTCTGGATGTAGATGTTCAGCCATATCAGGAGGGAGTTAAACCTCAAATTCCTAGTATTCAATAAAAAATTGAAGAAAGAGGAATTTCACAACCTTCTACAAAGTCAGTTCCACAAGAGACTTTGATTCCAGAAATGGAAGAAGTTAAAGTTCCAGAAAGTCCTAGTACCTCGACAGGACAAGTTCCAGAACCTATGGAAGTTGAAAGTTCAGAAAGAGTTTCACCACTATTCAAGGATACACCTACGTGGTTATATGAGACTTGGAAAGATAGTGGTATAAAGACTTTTACTGGAAGAACAAGGAGTCAGACTAGACAACAACAACAAGATCATGTAAGAACAAGAAGTCAAACTAGACAGCAAAAAGATCATGTAAGTTTTGCTGAAGACTTTAAGATTCATGATATTTTGGCACTTACGACTGTTGAAGATGAACCTACGTGTGTTAAAGATGCACTTAAAATTCCTATATGGAGAAAAGCTATGCAAGAAGAGATTGATTCTATTCATAAGAATCAAACTTGGCAGCTATGTGAGTTACCAGAAGGAAAGAAGGCTATAGGTGTAAAATGGATCTTTAAAATCAAAAGGAAAGCAGATGGTACTATTGATAGATACAAGGCCAGGTTGGTTGTCAAAGGATATGCACAACAAAAAGGTTTTGATTATGATGAGACATTTGCTCCTACATCTAGGATGACTATTATTAGGTCAGTACTTGCTCTAGCAGCACATTTTGGTTGGCATATATATCAACTTGACATTAAGACTGCTTTTCTAAATGGTGATTTACACAAAGATATGTATATTCAGCAGCCAGAAGGTTTTGAAGAGACAGGTAAAGAACACTTAGTGTGTAAGCTTATAAAAGCTTTGTATGGTTTAAAACAGGCACCTAGAGCATGGTATGAAAAGATACATACATATCTTTTATCCATTGGTTTCCATAACTCAGATGCGGCTCCAACTCTTTATGTCAAAGCTGAAACAAGTATGATGATTATAGCAATCATTTATGTGGATGATATTGTAGTCACAGATCCCAGAGATGAAGATTTGTAGATGTTCAAAGAAGAATTGAAGCAAACATTTGATGTGAATGATTTAGGCATTCTACATTATTATCTTGGGATTCAGTTTCTATTTCAAGATGAGTGTATCTACATGACACAACAGAAGTACATTGAGAAACTTTTGGAAAGGTTTCAGATGGGTGATTCTAAACCTATGCAAACACCTATGGATCAGAACACGTCTTTACAAATGGTAGCAGATGCAGAGCCATTTGATGCTACTCTATTTAGTCAAGCAGTTGGTTGCTTGATTTATCTTTGTAATACACATCCTGATATACAGTTTGCAGTTTCTCAAGTATCAAGGTTCATGCAGAATCCGACAGTGTTACATTGGAAAGCAGTAAAGCGGATCTTTCGTTATTTGAAGGGAACTTCAAATTATGCTATGGTATTTTCGAAATCTACACATTTGTTACTAAAAGGATTTTCAGATTCTGATTGGGCAGGTGATAGAGACACAAGAAGAAGTACTAGTGGATTTTGTTTTTATCTTGGAGATTGTCTTATCTCATGGTTTTCAAAAAGACAACCCACTATTGCCACTTCATCGTGTGAAGCTGAATATCGTGCAGCATTTACAGCTACTCTAGAGTCAGTATGGTTGCAGAAGATTTTCAGTTCTCTTGATGTAAGAGTACATCAACCCATTCAGATATTTTCAGATAGCTAGAGTGCTATAGCTATAGCTAAAAATCCAGTGCATCATGCAAGGACAAAGCATATAGAGGTACACTACCACTATATTCGAGAGCAGATAGCTAAGAAGCACATTGAGCTAGTTTATGTTCCTTCTAGTGAGAATGTTGCAGATATTTTTACCAAAGCATTGACTAGAGATAGTCATGAGAAGATTTGCAGGTTACTGAAGCTAGTACCAATATAACATTGAAGGAGGGATTGTTGGAAGTCAATGTCTTTATTGGCTTATCAATTAGCTTCACTAAGCATCAACTTCAAGTCTTAGTTCTTCAACAATTTTTTTTTTATAAACTACTCCAAGTCTTCCAGGCGGGCACAGCCAAGCATGTATATTATTATCTCTACACATGTACAAGAGAAGACGACGGGCGCACTTGGTCTAGCTGAAAAACACTAAAATCGTTCTCCACCCACCAGGGTTCAAATCCCGTACGTGACAGCGAAGGAAATCTTTTGGAGTAATTTCTTTGAAAAACACATTCGGAAAAACATATGGACAGCGCCGATTCTGGAGAAGCTTCGCGATCGCGTTGTTTTTTTTTTTCGTAGCTTTTAGATTTTGCTTTTAGATGAGTACTCAACAACTATATAAACAAGGCCTTGGCTCCTTGTATAATCACTCACTCAAAGATCTAGAGCTTGGAGATCTTCTTGAAGACAGAGTGTTCTCACACTCTTGAAGGAGGTGAAGTTGTGGTGAAGGAGAGGCTACTCTCATTGCAGCAGGAAGTCTTCTACGAGGTGGTTGTAACTATCTTTTGTGAGTTAACCTTGTGGTTGATTTACAATTTCGTTACACTATTTTGTTAGCTTCGATGCTTCATTCTCTTCACACACACTTAGATTATTTCGACATAATCTAAATTTTGTATCATCATCTTCTTATTCTTCCATTAGTGAGTGCACCACTTTATATGGTTGAGTAGTACTCCCATGTTGTAATTTGGACATCTATTATTTTTAGTGAAGTAAGCATCCAGCTTACGTTCCCTATCCTTGTCTCAAGATCTCTTTCTTTCTCTATCTCACTTATCATCTTGTCAATTAAGTTGTGTATGCTCAAGAGGTTTTAGTATTGGAACGATCCTGGGGCCCCAAATTCCAACATCTATTTCCTTTTGATGTAGTGGGCCATGTCTATAAGGTGCTTTATGAGGAGGAGAACTACCAGGGACTAAATCTATGCTATGGTCAAAGGATCCTCGAGAGGGTGGTAGTTCAGAAGGATACTCATACATAAAACAATCCTTATAAGTACTCATGAAAGGTTTATATGCATTAGGAAGTGTATGAGTATAATCATTGATGACATTGACAAAAACAATGCATGAATTGAATCCTTTCCTAAATGCACGCTTTACTTGAGTGTGACTAATCAATGGAAATGGCTGGAAATCATGTCGTGCAGACAAAGTAATGATTTGACCTTTAAATTCAAAGTTAAAGGTATGCATATGGTAGTCAATACGTGGGTTATAATGGTGACGAAAAGGCATACCTAGTATAACATCGTAAGATTGCAAAGGTGCAATTAAAAATGTTTGCGAATCAACATATGGGCCTATGCTAATCGTAACATCTTGCACTTCTCGTGTTACATTATAACGACTACCTTGAAATGCAGCTTTCACTTTATACAAGGAAGGAAACGTTTGTAACTTAAGTTCTTGTACTAATAAATGTGAAATGAAGTCATGTGAGCTACCATCGTCATGTAGAATTTTAACTAGTTTATTATTTATTGTACCCTGCATGCAAAGTAGAGAGTGAAGAGAGATATCGTTACCCAAGGTACTTAAGTCCTTCTCCAATGATTCCTCTGTCCAAACAGGAGGAATTTCTTCATTATGGACCTCCATGTTGTGCAATTGAACTGTAGCCGGTTTCATGTGAAGAGGTCGCAATCTGCACCTTATTTTTGTATGTCTAGGTTTACCACAATTCCAGCAAGTGATTTGTGGTCGCTTTTGTTGGACATCCACCGCTGAAGTTTGAAGGGTAAGTGGTTTGGTTGGTTGGAGAGATGAAGCAACAGGTGGAGTTGAGTAATTGGATTGTGGTGGACGAGGAAAACTAGCGTAAGATGGGGCATTAAAAGTACGCTTCATAGGAAATGTAGGTTTAACAGAAAATGGTCGGTGACATGGTTATTGTAGTCGGAGTGACTTGGTTATGGATTGGAATTCTTTTTCTTCATCATAAGCAAAAGATATAGCCTCGTTGAGGGTTGTAGGCCGTAGGGTGTGAAGCTTAGCTTGGATTCCCACTTCCAAACCATCTTCGTATTTCTGCTACAAGATATCCTCTGATACATCTTCAAGCATTCGAACAAGTAGTAAATTTTGCCAGAACCGCTCTGTGTAAGTGGTAACCGTATCACCCTCCTTCCATGTAAGGGTCGTCCATGCACATCGAACATGCAAATAGTATTGAGCAGGAAGAAATGAATCCTTCACTTTTTCTTGGAAAGCCTTCCATGTTGTTGGATGCTCAGTACTGTGCCGCAAGACATTCCACCAGAGTTGAGCTTTACCTACTAAATAGTTAGTGGCAAATTTAACTTTTTCACTTTCAGCATACATCTCGTCAGTATAAAAATCATCAAACTACGACAACCAAGAAAGGACTAAAGGCCCATCCTTTCGGCCATCAAATCATAGAAATTGGTAGTTTCTAGTACCAATCTTTGAATCAGTAACATCAGATTGAGCAGAAACAATAGCTTTTACTACTCTCGTAAGGTTGTCTTCCTGAGCTTGTATCTTTTGGATGACTTCATCACGTTGTTGGATCTCATTTTGAGCTCCTCGAAGCTCATGCTGCAAGAGCTCTAGTTGTTGTTCAAGTGTTGCCTCAGGTAGAGGTGAATTATTGTAATCCCCCATGGTGCTCTTGGACCCTTAAGCTAGTGCTTTCCTCTCGGGATGTACCCTCAGGGAATGTACCCTAGCCGAAAAGTACCCTGCCTGGATGTACCCTGGTGTACCCTCAGAAGTGTACCCTGAGAAGTGTACCTTGGTGTACCCTGAGAAGTGTACCCTGGTGTACCTTGAGATGCGCTGCGTCGCGTCGCACCGTGCCACCTTGAAAACTGCAAGTTATGGTAAATTTAAGGAGAGAGAACTTGAGTATCAACACCAAGAGATGGAAGAGTGGTTAAAATACTTCCCTTGAAAGTAGGAGGTTGTGGGTTCAAATCCTGCTACCTTAGGCACTCTAAACCACTCTATTGCCACTCAAAAATTAAAATTGCCTTGCACGTAGCCAACGGCTACCAACGGTCGCCAAGGGAGCCTTGGGTGCCAATGTTGCCAATGTATTGCCTAAGTTATTGCCTAAGTTCTTTGCCTTAGTCGATTCCTTAGTCGATGCCTTGGAGTAAGCGTAGGTGTAAACGTAGGAACAAACGTAGGTGAAAACGTAGGTTCTGGTTCTGGAACTGGAACAGAAACAGAAACAGAAACCGAAACCGAAACTGGAACAGGAACAGGAATCGGAGATGGAGATGGAGAGGGAGACGGAGGCAGAATCAAAATCGCGAACAGAGAATAGAACCCTCTGTATTGACGCATGCAGAGCTCTGATACCACTGTTGTCATGATCTTGGTCACGCGCAAACAAAGATTACGAACGCAGGAAACACACAGAAGAATAGATGCAACAAGAGACGAGACAGAACGCAAGATTGGGTGCAATCTCCCCCCATGCACTCTGTTTTGATAGTCCATAGAGTGCACGTATTTATAGGACTTTTTGATTACGTCGAAAAGAGTGGTTACATGAGAGCGGCTTCAAAAAGCAAGCGTGAAACTAAAAGTTGTGTCATATGATATTCATTGGGATATGATATTCATATGGGTAGTTCATGCCACATAGCATATTATGGATATCATTATATATCTTTGGTAGAATAAAGAGTAAAAACTCTCTCATAAGTGAGTTGGAAGAGACTTGATGAGCTCGGCGGTCGGGTGGAAGAACAAGACTCGATCTGTGTGCGTGGGCATCGGCAGTTTGCAAGGAAATATGGCAAAAAGAAGTCTTCGCTATCTAATAATGGTATCAGAGCCCAAAGATCTAGACGCTTTCGCGCGTGCAAGTGGAGGGAATCAAACCTTGGTGGCAACTATGAGAGTCAAACACTCTATCAACTAAGCCATGCTCACACGATGAAGGTTGATTTCTTTATTTACATATAGGTTTGTGCGCAAGCTGCTGCCGCCTTTGAGCTTTGGGAGGAGGAGATATAGATTATCTCCTCTCCCTTCTTCAAGACTTATTTGGTAGCTATAGATGGTGGATAGAGGATCAGCTTACAATATGTCATATGAGAAGTATCGCTTAGCTTCATAATCATGAAGCAGGATTAAGAAGAATTGGCACTATGGAAATTTCAAAGAGGAAAAGAAAGAAGGTAGATGGTTATGTGTAAAGGCCATGCAAACATGGAGGTTTTCCGTTGCACTCCTTATTAGATAAGTTATGTGAAGGCAATAATAAGCTTCATGAGTTACTTAAGTTACAGGTTCAGAGCCTCCGATTCGGATGATGAAGAGGAGGGAGAAATCCTCAGCTCTTAAAGGGTAAATCATATTTGTGGAGAGTATGGAGTATGTACTCTCATCTAGAGTCACAAAATGCCTCAAATACAAGAAATCACAAGCTATAAGTATCTCCAAATAGGTATGTTCATGATTGTACACATAAATTTCAGGAGCTATTTTGATAAATAGCCATTTTGGGAAGGGGAAAAGAGGAAGTATTTTTCATAGATTTATGGAAAAAACCATGCACACTTATAGTCTAGTGTATTGATTTTCATATAAAATTAAGAAATCCAAAAGATACCTCAGTTTGATGGGAGTTTGAAGCTCCACATAACCCCCTTCCATCACAGTTTGAGAAAAATTTTGCACCTCAATCTAAGAAATTCTCATTTTGGAAGAGGGAAAAAGAGGTGCTATAGCTATGGATGGATGGGAAAAAGTGTATATACTGAGAGTATGGTGTATGGACTTCTTATGAAGATCATTAGATTCATTAAACTGATAAGTTAAGGAGGAATTTTACTTCCTCAAAGACCCCCTCCCACACTTTTTGGCAAAAATTTCAGATGTTGATTTTTATCAAACTCCACTTTTGGGAGTAAGGAAAAAGACCATTTAAGAGGCTTCCCATGGATGAGTGCACACTTACATGAAGTATGGTGTATGAATTACCTGGAAGAAGAGAAAATCCAAGAAAATCCACATTTGGAGTGGATTAGAAGCTTGCTAAAAGCTCCCATTTAAATTTTTGCATAAAAGTAAAAATCTTGTTTTAGGCCTATTTTGGGGAGCGAATTAGCATACTTGAAGGGAGGATTTGGAAAGGTGAAAATAGGCCCAAGCATATTCATATATCACTCTCTGAGGTTATGGAGAGAATTCTAGGATTTTCTTTATGGAAGAATGCTTTAGGGCACCCCAAAAATCACATTTTCACACTTTTTCCAGCCCCTCCAACAGTCCATTAGTTTGGAATGTCCCGCTTGGAATGGCTATATCTTGGGCTAGAAAACTCCAAATTGGACGTGCTATGGCTCGTTTCGAAGAGCACAAGGTCTAGTTTCAGTATATGAAAAGAAATTTTGGAAAACAAGTATTTTTGTAGGTTTGAACAGGTCTGCAAAGTCTGAACAGTTTTTGGCGACTACCTTCCGGGAGCCATATCTTTCAAACTGGGAAGTCGATTTGAGTAATTTCACTTCGAACTCTTTGCACATGCTATATATTTCAGTTTATGAACATTTGCAGGTCCTAAAGTGGTTTTTGAAGGTCTAAAGAAGGATTACTAAGGTATTTTTTGAGTAATTTTGCATTATTTTAGTAATCATTTGACCATGCTTTATGTTTTGGGAAGTGATCCGATGTTTTCGGACACTTAAAAGTTTATGTTAGGACCTGAGGAGGAAGGTGTAGAGGTCTCAAAGCTCCCTGAGAAGGATTGGATGCATGCAATTCAAAAATCAAAACTATTCAGGGACGTATGCTTTATGCTTCAGGCATTTTATTTTATGTTATGGCATGTTATGTATGTACATGCATAAATTGAATTGCATACATCAAATGTTGATCATTGTTTAAATTCTTAAAGTATGGATCAACAGACAAGAAGTACACTTTTTGATTGTTTGTAGGAAAGAGGATTACAAAAACTATATGGCTATGCAACATAGAGAATGGTTGCTAGCAATTGCTTTTAGGTTTTTGCAGGTTATGGAGTCTATATATGAGTTTATGGCGTGCATGCCATGGGCCTGTCAAGCCCTATGTTGTTGGGTGGCCTGTGTGCCACTGAGCTTATGGTTTAAATTTTTTTGGGATTCCATTTCCTGCGGAAATGCTGTCGAAAAATTTCCCACCTCATGGCGTTATATACGCACTTGCCTTTAGGCAAGAATGTTATGGCATAGTAACATGCCTTTCTACAAACATCAATAAGTTTTAGGCATGCTTATAAACATGTATTTGATGGACTTAGGACCATCATAGTAGTATACATAAGGCAACTTCAGTAGTAACAGGATCCCTACACATAATCCTTATGGATTTAGACCATAGGATTGCTAACGGAAGGAGGTACACCTTCACCATTAGTATTGTGCACAAGCAATCCTATAGGTTTTAGGAAGTTGCATATAGGCAGGGGAGATACATATATGATACTCTCCAAAGAAGTGAAGATTTACTTATCCTCATAAGAGTCTCACAGTATGATTAGGAGACTATGGGGTATTATTAGGGATACCCAAAGAGTGACTAGTTTCACTCATGCACATCACTTGAGAAAGTTGTGAAGCATTTTTGCTACACTACTAAGGAAACCAATTAGATGGGATCACACAGACGGGTTTCATGAGACAACATCGACGGGTGCTTATGTGATTCGAGTGATGGTTAGGAAGGCCACATGTATGGCACTAGCTCTATGACTCAGAGCATAGATCCCTTAGTCAGGAATAGTTGGGGTACCCAATACATACATATGTATATAGGGATCTACAGAAAGGTACCCAGACCTAGTCTTGGTACCTAGGAACAAGTTGGTTTGGAACAGAAAGGGATATCCATTGTCACATATTGACTAGAACCAAACTAACTAGTTCGAGGTCATGGGACTCATTTGAGTCCACTGATATGATTTTAGGATATCAGATTCATTAGAGTCCACTTGTATATTCCATTACATGGAATATATATTTGGTTTAGTGTAGGTATGACACCATGAATTGGAAGAAGTTTTCACTGGTATGGGATGGTGGAAATGACTTCCCTTTGAGCACTCTTCTTCTATGGCCAGGAAGAAAAGGACTCATGATTCATGGCATCATGTCTCACTAGATCAGAGGAGAGCTCTTAGTAGACATCTCCTTAGGATTGGGAGTTATCCCTCATAGTTTAGGGAAGATTTATTCTTCCACTAGAGAATGTGATAGGTGATTTTATCACCATGGATATCACATACTCATTTTGATGTTTTTAGGAAGGATAATTCCATGAGTTTGATGGGATCGTATAGATCCATACACAGGGATGGTTGGCATAGATAGCTCTTTACTATGGATACACATGTGTTTACGGTATCATGTCACATCATTGCTGACCATTTTTTTAAAGGGCTTTGACCCTTATTAGGAATTTATTTTCTCCACTCTTCACTACATACACCTTCATTAGTTAGGGGAGATCTGTTCTCCATCTTCATAGGAATATGTATAATGAGGGATTATGCATTACTTATGGAAGAGAGGACTAAATAAATTCATGAGTTTCTCTTTTAAGGAAAGGAGAAAGTGGGAATCACCTTAGAGATCCATGAGAGATCTCACTTTAGTTCAGTGGTCTCACTTTAGCTCCTCCTCTTTGAGAGAGAAAGAAGGAAAGGAAAGCATGATTTCTTCATAGGAGAAGAATAGAGTATGTTTTCCTTTAGAGAGAAGAGATGTTTGGGAAACATCTCTTAGTCTATATTTCAGAAGGAATTCATTTCCTCTACTTTTTCAATGTAATTTTCCTTCACATGGGAGTATGATTCTCCACTATTTTGGGGAATATGTGTTCTCAGTTATGGATGAGTAGAGCAAATGGATTCAAAGGAGTCTCTTCCAAAGGGAAAGGGAAAGTGGAATAGATTCCACTACCAAAGATCTTTTCCTTAGAGGAGATTATACAGAGAGAGACATAGAGAGAGTTTCACTTTCTCACTTTTAGGTTGTCTAGATAGAAGTGGCACTCTTCTATCAAAGACAAGAGGGAGATCAGTTAATCATGATGGTTAGATTAATTCTCATATGGAGACTCTAGAGAGGAGTAATTATCTTACTCCAGTGATGGTCTTTGACTAGATGAGATGATCTAGTTATTGACATTAGTTAGACTCGGAGTAGACTTATGACTCTTCTCTTTAGGGTTTATAGGAGATAGAGATATATCTAACCTATTATGGTACCAAGATCTTAGTTGGTGTTACATCATGAGTATGATGAGTAAACATCAGTTAGGAGGATGGGTACTTAGGGATTATCTGAATCTCAAAGGGAATGCTTTCTGCATTCATATGGCAAACTACAAGGAAGAGAAATATTAGAGTTTGCACTAGTGCCAAAAAATGCTCTTCCAATAGAACTTAGTCCAATGGTAAAGGATGACAAACCACAGATTTCTTGGTTGGTCGAATGTAGAGATTTCATTTTACTACCAATAAATTCTTATGTATGAGCTAGATGATGGATTTGCATAGTTCACAAGGTAGTTTAGACAAAACTACTACTTGTGATTACACTCAAGGTTAGCAAGACCTAGAGTGGTATGAGGGCAATCTATCATGTTCTCCTAGATGGGTTTGAAGTCACTTTTTATGGGACTCTGTTCTATACTTCAGAGGATTCTATGGTTTATTATCTCCACTATGGTACGGTCAAACTTATAAGTTTGGCATTGTACACTTGTTTCTCATACTATTGTTCCAAGGAGGATACATCATATGGACTTAGGTCATTTGGATGATGTTGTATGTTATGGGAGTGATAGTTTGGAGGTGGAGTGTACATGGGAGATAGTAAGCACCACTTAGACGGTTTCCCACCTTTGAGATGATCTCATATGAGACTTCTTAAGGGGAAGGATATGGGGAAACAACACACAGAGATGACCATGTACATACAGTACATGGGGTTCAGGGGAGACCAAGCACTTTCTTCTACCATTACGGACATTTCATGTACATTTTTGAGGACAAAAATGCTTACAAGGGGAAGGAAATGTCATATGATATTCATTGGGATATGATATTCATATGGGTAGTTCATGCCACATAGCATATTATGGATATCATTATATATCTTTGGTAGAATGAAAAGTAAAAACTCTCTCATAAGTGAGTTGGAAGAGACTTGATGAGCTTGGCGGTTGGGTGGAAGAACAAGACTCAATCTCTGTGCGTGGGCATCGGCAGTTCGCAAGGAAATATGGCAAAAAGAAGTCTTTGCTATCTAATAATAAATGTCATATGATATTCATTGGGATATGATATTCATATGGGTAGTTCATGCCACATAGCATATTATGGATATCATTATATATCTTTGGTAGAATAAAGAGTAAAAACTCTCTCATAAGTGAGTTGGAAGAGACTTGATGAGCTCGGCGGTCGAGTGGAAGAACAAGACTCAATCTCTGTGCATGGGCATCGGTAGTTCGCAAGGAAATATGGCAAAAAGAAGTATTTGCTATCTAATAAGTTGGTAACTTCTACAGAAATCCATTGCTTTCAATAACAAAAACTGCGGTCTACAACGATCCTTATTTTAACCATTACTTTTCTAACTGTTTGTAACAATAGAACCTTCTACGCCGGTTTATTTACAAGCTAAATAATAATTATTTGGATTATTGATATCCGCCCTTTCACGCCTTGCACGCTCCTCACGAACCTTCAACTGCTATATCAGAAACATCAAAAACACATTAATACATTAATAATTTAACACTCTAACAATGCATTGTTCAATAATAGTTTAACACTCCAACAATGCATTGTTCAACATATTCCATGTTACAATCCAACAATGCATTGGCCAACATATTCCATGTTACACTCCAACAATGCATTGTTCAACATATTCCATATGTTATATTCCATGTTACAATCCAACAATGCATTGGCCAACATATTCCATGTTACACTCCAACAATGCATTGTTCAACATATTCCATAAGTTATAACATGCCCCTCAGTTGAAAAAGCAACTGACCTCAGTTGATAAAATAATAAGCATGGATGGCCAGTCACATGTTTCATCACTGAATAAAAAAAATAGGCATGTGCCATGTAAAAACACATGCATGGAAATGTTCATGGAGCTGTTACTTATTATGAAAAACAATTTCAAAAGGTGCACGACCAGTAGTGGTGTGTGCAGTGTTATTGTAAGCAAATTGAAGCAATGGAAACTTTTCATCCCAGTTACTAGGATTATCTAATGAATAACAACACAATAAATCAAGGATAGTACTGTTTGTAGCCTCACTTTGTACATTACTTTCAGGATGAAATGTAGAACTAAAATCTATCTTAGAACCAAAATGTTGAAATAAGGCAACCCAAAAATGATTACAAAATCTAACATCACGATCAGATAACATTACTTTAGGAAATCCATGATGTGGGAAAATGCATTTAATGAATAATTTTGCAGCTTGAGGTGCAGTCAAAGTTTTTCTACATGGAATAAAATATGCATATTTACTAAACCTATCAACTATTGTCCAAATCATATCATTATGTGATGAAGTGATAGGAAGACCTGTGATAAAATCCATAGAGAATTGTTCCCATGGTTCATTTGGAATAGGAAGTGGCATTAATAATCCAAATGGTTTACCATGATGACGTTTGACACGCTGACATACAATGCATTGAGAAACATAATGTGCAATATCTTTTTCCATGTGTGGCCAAAAGAAGAAATCTTTGCAAGCAAAAATGGTGCTCTGTATGCCTCTATGACCCATGTAAGATGGTTAATGCATTTCTTTAATGACAAAATCTTTAAAAGCTTGGGTTATACACAATCTATGTTGAAAATAAAGAAAACCATTATGAAATGTATAATGTTCATCAGATAAAGATGCACCATTATTGAAGTCATGCCATGCACGTGAAAAATACAAATCAGATGCATAAGTGGAAACCATGTCTTGAAAAGAATGAATTTGGATGGCATAAATATTATTCAAAACAACAGAATGCGAAGGAAAATGGCTAAGAGCATCAGCTACAACATTAGCTTTACTAGCCTGATATTGTATCATGGGTTAGAAATTTCGAATGAATGATGCCCATTTAAGATGCCTATTAGAGATTAAAGGTTGACTTAATAAATGCTTAATAGCCTGTTGATCGGTTTTGATTAAGACCTCAGAGCCCATAAGATAGTGTTTCCAAATTCGCAGAGCATGCACAACTGCTAACAATTCTTTATCATACGTACTATAATTTTGTTCTGAAGGCTTAAGCTTTCTACTCTCAAATGCAATGGGATGATCATTTTGCATTAAAACAACACCTATTCCTGAACCACTAGCATCAGTAACGACATGAAAGGGTTGTGAAAAATCAGGTAACTGTAAAACAGGTGCATGTGAAAGTGCATGTTTTAGTTTTTCAAAGGACTGTTGTTGGGTAAGTCCCCATGCAAATTTTATTTTCTTTTTCAACAACAAGGTAAGAGGCAATGCTAAATAAGAAAAATTTCGAACAAACTTCCTATAGAAACTAGCCAACCCAAGAAAAGAACGAACATCATCGACTGATTGTGGTGTAGGCCATTCTACTATAACTCTAATCTTTTTCAGATCCACATGCACACCTTCACTTGAAATAATATGTCCTAAATATTCTAGCTTACGCTGAAAGAACTAACTCTTTTCAGGATTAACATAAAGTGTGTTCTCTCGTAACAAATGAAAAATTGTTTCAAGATGCTTTTCATGTTCACTATCATTCTTACTGTAAACAAGTATATCATCAAAGAATACAAGAACAAAAGCTTGGTAATCAAGAAAAATATTGTTCATCATTCGTGCAAATGTAGCAGGGGCATTGGTAAGTCCAAAAGGCATTACCATAAATTCATAATGGCCAGTTTGAGTTCTAAATGCAGTCTTGAAAATATCACTTTGTGTCATCCGAATCTGATGGTAACCCGATTTAAGATCAATTTTACTAAAGACACAAGATCCTCGTAACTTATCTAACAGATCATCTATTCGTGGAATACGGTATCTATTCTTTATTGTGATCTTGTTAAGGGCTCTATAATCAATGCACATTCGATAAGTTTTATTCTTCTTCTCTACTAAGAGAACTGGTGCTCCAAATGGGGAAGAACTAAGCCTTATAAGTCCTTTTTGTAGTAAGACTTTTACTTGGTTTTCTATTTCCTTTTGATGTAGTGGGCCATGTCTATAAGGTGCTTTATGAGGAGGAGAACTACCAGGGACTAAATCTATGCTATGGTCAAAGGATCCTCGAGAGGGTGGTAGTTCAGAAGGATACTCATACATAAAACAATCCTTATAAGTACTCATGAAAGGTTTATATGCATTAGGAAGTGTATGAGTATAATCATTGAAGACATTGACAAAAACAATGCATGAATTGAATCCTTTCCTAAATGCACTCTTTACTTGAGTGTGACTAATCAATGGAAATGGCTGGAAATCATGTCGTGCAGACAAAGTAATGATTTGACCTTTAAATTCAAAGTTAAAGGTATGCGTATGGTAGTCAATACGTGGGTTATAATGGTGACGAAAAGGCATACCTAGTATAACATCGTAAGATTGCAAAGGTGCAATTAGAAATGTTTGCGAATCAACATATGGGCCTATGCTAATCGTAACATCTTGCACTTCTCGTGTTACATTATAACGACTACCTTGAAATGCAGCTTTCACTTTATACAAGGAAGGAAACGTTTGTAATTTAAGTTCTTGTACTAATAAATGTGAAATGAAGTCATGTGAACTACCATCGTCATGTAGAATTTTAACTAGTTTATTATTTATTGTACCCTACATGCAAAGTAGAGAGTGAAGAGAGATATCGTTACCCAAGGTACTTAAGTCCTTCTCCAATGATTCCTCTGTCCAAACAGGAGGAATTTCTTCATTATGGACCTCCATGTTGTGCAATTGAACTGTAGCCGGTTTCATGTGAAGAGGTCGCAATCTGCACCTTATTTTTGTATGTCCAGGTTTACCACAATTCCAGCAAGTGATTTGTGGTCGCTTTTGTTGGACATCCACCGCTGAAGTTTGAAGGGTAAGTGGTTTGGTTGGTTGGAGAGATGAAGCAACAGGTGGAGTTGAGTGATTGGATTGTGGTGGACGAGGAAAACTAGCGTAAGATGGGGCATTAAAAGTACGCTTCATAGGAAATGTAGGTTTAACAGAAAATGGTCGGTGACGTGGTTATTGTAGTCGGAGTGACTTGGTTATGGATTGGAATTCTTTTTCTTCATCATAAGCAAAAGATATAGCCTCGTTGAGGGTTGTAGGCCGTAGGGTGTGAAGCTTAGCTTGGATTCCCACTTCCAAACCATCTTCGTATTTCTGCTACAAGATATCCTCTGATACATCTTCAAGCATTCGAACAAGTAGTAAATTTTGCCAGAACCGCTCTGTGTAGGTGGTAACCGTATCACCCTCCTTCCATGTAAGGGTCGTCCATGCACATCGAACATGCAACTGGTATTGAGGAGGAATAAATGAATCCTTCACTTTTTCTTGGAAAGCCTTCCATGTTGTTGGACGCTCAGTACTGTGCCGCAGGACATTCCACCAGAGTTGAGCTTTACCTACTAAATAGTTAGTGGCAAATTTAACTTTTTCACTTTCAGCATACATCTCGTCAGTATAAAAATCATCAAACTGTGACAACCAAGAAAGGACTAAAGGCCCATCCTTTCGGCCATCAAATCATAGAAATTGGTAGTTTCTAGTACCAATCTTTGAATCAGTAACATCAAATAGCAGAAACAATAGCTTTTACTACTCTCGTAAGGTTGTCTTCCTCAGCTTGTATCTTTTGGAGGACTTCATCACGTTGTTGGATCTCAATTTGAGCTCCTCAAAGCTCATGCTGCAAGAGCTCTAGTTGTTGTTCAAGTGTTGCCTCAGGTAGAGGTGAATTATTGTAATCCCCCATGGTGCTCTTGGACCCTTAAGCTAGTGCTTTCCTCTGGGGATGTACCCTCAGGGAATGTACCCTAGCCGAAAAGTACCCTGCCTGGATGTACCCTAGTGTACCCTCAGAAGTGTACCCTGAGAAGTGTACCCTAGTGTACCTTGAGAAGTGTACCCTGGTGTACCTTGAGATGCGCTGCGTCGCGTTGCACCGTGCCACCTTGAAAACTGCAAATTATGTTAAATTTAAGGAGAGAGAACTTGAGTATCAACACCAAGAGATGGAAGAGTGGTTAAAATACTTCCCTTGAAAGTAGGAGGTTGTGGGTTCAAATCCTCCTACCTTAGGGACTCTAAACCACTCTATTGCCACTCAAAAATTAGAATTGCCTCGTGCGTAGCCAACGGCTACCAACGGTCGCCAAGGGAGCCTTGGGTGCCAATGTTGCCAATGTATTGCCTAAGTTATTGCCTAAGTTCTTTGCCTTAGTCGATGCCTTAGTCGATGCCTTGGGGTAAGCGTAGGTGTAAACGTAGGAGCAAACGTAGGTGAAAACGTAGGTTCTGGTTCTGGAACTGGAACAGAAACAGAAACAGAAACCGAAACCGAAACTGGAATAGGAACAGGAATCGGAGATGGAGACGAAGACGGAGACGGAGGCGGAATTAAAATTGCGAACAGAGAATAGAACCCTCTGTATTGACGCATGTAGAGCTCTGATACCACTGTTGTCAGGATCTTGGTCACGCGCAAACAAAGATTACGAACGCAGGAAACACACAGAAGAATAGATGGAACAAGAGACGAGACAGAACGCAAGATTGGGTGCAATCTCCCCCCATGCACTGTGTTTCGACAGTCCATAGAGTGCATGTATTTATAGGACTTTTTGATTACGTCGAAAAGAGTGGTTACATGAGAGAGGCTTCAAAAAGCAAGCGTGAAACTAAAAGTTGTGTCATATGATATTCATTGGGATATGATATTCATATGGGTAGTTCATGCCACACAGCATATTATGGATATCTTTATATATCTTTGGTAGAATAAAGAGTAAAAAATCTCTCATAAGTGAGTTGGAAGAGACTTGATGAGCTCGGCGGTCGGGTGGAAGAACAAGACTCAATCTCTATGCATGGGCATCGGCAATTCGCAAGGAAATATGGCAAAAAGAAGTCTTCGCTATCTAATAATGGTATTAGAGCCCAAAGATCTAGATGCTTTCGCGCGTGCAGGTGGAGGGAATCAAACCTTGGTGGCAACTATGAGAGTCAAACACTCTATCAACTAAGCCATGCTCACACGATGAAGGTTGACTTCTTTATTTACATATAGGTTTGTGCGCAAGCTGCTGCCGCCTTTGAGCTTTGGGAGGAGAAGATATAGATTATCTTCTCTCCCTTCTTCAAGACTTATTTGGTAGCTATAGATGGTGGATAGAGGATCAGCCTACAATATGTCATATGAGAAGTATCGCTTAGCTTCATAATCATGAAGCAGGATTAAGAAGAATTGGCACTATGGAAATTTCAAAGAGGAAAAGAAAGAAGGTAGATGGTTATGTGTAAAGGCCATGCAAACATGGAGGTTTTCCGTTGCACTCCTTATTAGATAAGTTGTGTGAAGGCAATAATAAGCTTCATGAGTTACTTAAGTTACAGGTTCAGAGCCTCCGATTCGGATGATGAAGAGGAGGGAGAAATCCTCAGCTCTTAAAGGGTAAATCATATTTATGGAGAGTATGGAGTATGTACTCTCATCTAGAGTCACAAAATCCCTCAAAATACAAGAAATCACAATCTATAAGTATCTCCAAATAGGTATGTTCATGATTTTACACATAAATTTCAGGAGCTATTTTGATAAATAGCCATTTTGGGAAGGGGAAAAGAGGAAGTATTTTTCATAGATTTATGGAAAAAACCATGCACACTTATAGTCTAGTGTATTGATTTTCATATAAAATTAAGAAATCCAAAAGATACCTCAGTTTGATGGGAGTTTGAAGCTCCAAATAACCCCCTTCCATCACAGTTTGAGAAAAGTTTCAGCACCTCAATCTAAGAAATTCTCATTTTGGAAGAGGGAAAAAGAGGTGCTATAGCTATGGATGGATGGGAAAAAGTGTATATACTGAGAGTATGGTGTATGGACTTCTTATGAAAATCAATAGATTCATTAAACTGATAAGTTAAGGAGGAATTTTACTTCCTCAATGACCCCCTTCCCACACTTTTTGGCAAAAATTTCAGATGTTGATTTTTATCAAACTCCTACATGCTTGATATGCTTGATATTATGATCATTTGTAAGTCACATGTTTAGTCATGTGAACACCTCTTGTAAAAGAGTACATTTCATCTCTTGTAATTGAAAAAAGAAAAAGGAAAAGGATGGCTTACCTCATCCATGATGTAGAAACAAAGTCGTGGCTCTAACTACCTAAAACCACAAATTTTTGAGCTGAGGGAATATCTCCTAACTTTGGGGATCACTTTTAGGTGGAGCCATTCGAATTCGAATTCAAAACTCCCTCCAAGAATAGCTATAAAAAGAGCAAGAAGGAAGAGGCGATTAGCAAGCCTTGTACGTGACCATTTCATGTCATTTTGTAGAGATTGAAGAGCTTATTCCATATCTCTATCATTCTACTCCCATTGTGCAAATATTCATTGCCAATGTGGTTGTAATCATATGTAAATCTATACATTTATCATCATCTACTTCTCTGTTTTGTTCTCTGCTATACTCACTTAGAGCAGTAACTTCAGAAGGTTATATCTCGAGTTCTACTCAACATTTTTCATCTTTTTAACATGCATTGGATAGATCTTACTGTCTAGTTTTGGAATACAATTTTTCATTGCAATTGCATTTATACTTTGGGAGATATCTGCATTTTACTGCCCACTAGTCTATCTCTATAGAGCCCCGAGAATGGTGGGCATGTTCCAAAAATTGATGAATCTTGTTCTCAGTGCTCAGTCCATCATTTGAAGTGTTTTAACTTGGATTGGGAAGCTTGATAAATCTATTTGCTATTTCAAAAAGGAATTTATCTAACTCCTACCAGGTTGAGAGCACTGTTTAGTTTTTCCACCAGGTGTATGTCCAAAAATAGCAAGTTTTGGGAGCTAGTCATTTCACAACTAGTCTGTCTTGACTTAAAAATTTGGTATACATGTTCCAAAGTACTTGGCTGATATTTTGGTGGATTTAGGAAGCTCAAAGGGTCTACTAATCAACTCTGAAGTCTCATTTGGCTGGTGTGAAGCCGGTTGTAGCAGCACCAACTCATCTTTGGATTGCATCCACCATCTCTCTTCACAAATAAGCATCAGGATGTTCATCCAACACTCCTTGTGGGGATTCTCCTAAAGTAATTTTAGAAAGGTGGTGCGCCTAAGGTGGATCTTTCATTTCCTAACAACTACCTCAAAATCATATTCCATTAATAAGAGAAACCATCTTACTAATCTACCTATATTACAAGGTTTGTTCATTAGATATAGTTATGCCTCATGGTATATAAAGAATTTAAACTTATTTGCAAGAAAATAATGTCTAAAACTCTTAACTGCATATACCATTCCTAATCCTTCTCTTTTGGTGTTTGTATAATTTCTTTCTGTAGCATTGAGTTTCTTACGCGTTTGTCCATACTTGATATTCTCTGTACTTGTCAAAGATTTGTTTAAGCTCTCCGATGTGCATTTTTTTGATGTGGGAATGAGCACACAAATCATCCACATGTACCTCTAAGTTCTTCCTCAAGAAGTCTTTAAACACATGAAACATCAGCCTTTGAAATGCATCAGGCCCATTTGTGAGCCCAAATGGCATCATGCAAAATGTGAAATACCCCATTTAGCGGCAAAAGCCATCTTGTGTTGATCTTCTGGGGCAATGGCTACTTGATGTTAGTTGGTCAACTTGATGACCTTGGTTACAAAGTGCTTTTCTATGCTCAATCCTTTTGAATATCAAAGGAAAATATGGGCAATATGTTACTCAACAATCTATGGATCATATTTTGCCTGGTTGTTTGGGCCACACACCTCGTAGTAGAATAAAAAATCTTCTTCATTCTGGCTAGTTTCCTGCATTACATTTCTCTAATCTTTCATTTTGTGAGCATTGTCAACATGGAAAGCAAACTAAGAATGTGCATAAGATGCACATTTAATATTCAATTTAGCCTTTAGATCTCAATCATATAGATGTGTGTGGTCCTATGCTCACATGGTCATTGACTGATTCTCTTTACTTTATCACTTTCATAGAGGATGCTAGTAGAAAGTCTCGATACATCCTATAAAATTAAAGGATGAGGTATTCACTACTTTAAAAAAATGGCTTGCTTCATTTGAGAGTAAAAAAGGAACTAAGATTAAGGCTTTACATTTAGATAGTGGAGATGAGTATATGTCACATGAATTTAGCCTCTTCTATTAGTTGAGAAGAATTCATAGAGAGTTTACACCTCCTTATACCCTATTATAGAATGGTGTAGCTGAGATGATGAATAGAACTATTCAAGAAGAGTAGTTTCTATGCATTATCATGCAAACCTTTCACAAGGCTTTTGGGGAAAAGAAATATTGATTGCACTTCATGTGATTAACCTTTCACCTAGTAGTGCCAAAGCTCTAAAAGTGATACAAGAGTTATGGATAGTGAAGCCACCATATTATGATCATCTTTGAGTTTTGGGTGTGATGTGTGTGTATGGACCACCCCTACCTTGGCAGTGCCACCTATGTTTTTCATGTGAATAGTTTTGTAGGAGTCTAGTGTCCCCCATCTTCAATTCCATTCACTATTTATGAATTGAACATCGAGGAAGTGTTAGAGGCCATTTCCTCAATGCCCCTCTCACTAGGAACCTTCACAATATACAAAGGGCCATACAAGCAATCACAAGATATCAATCCATATTTGATACATCAATACTGAGAGAGAGAGAGAGAGAGAGAGAGAGAGAGAGAGAGAGAGAGAGAGAGAGAGAGAGAGAGAGAGAGAGAGAGAGAGAGAGAGAGAGAGAGAGAGAGAGAGAGAGAGAGAGAGAGAGAGAGAGAGAGAGAGAGAGAGAGAGAGAGAGAGAGAGAGAGAGGCTCATAGACACACGTATATGATTGCATGTGCATAAGGATAGGAGTCAACAATCAGTGGCATTAGGAATTGCATGAGATTTTGCGAGTAGATGTAGTGTCATAGTGTGTGACATAAGTGCAAAATCTAGGAAAACATAATCGCATAGAAAGAGAAGCTAGGTATTGTGAAAGGGGAAAAGAGAAGCTAGTAGGTTTGGAAATCTATGGATAGAGAGAATTCTATTGAGTGTGCATTTGTGAAGTAGAGGATGCTGACAAAGAAGAAGGTATAGATGAGAGACTTATGTGGATAGAGGGCAAGGCAAATCCATGGCTACATGGTTCATGCAGAAGTTCTTGGGAAAACTAGAAGTCTAGCATGTTGTTACTAATGCTAGCATGCTTTTGAATTAGGGGTTGTAAAACAATTTTTTTCCATAATTTAAGTTCGATTTATATGTTTTGTCTCTTCTTTAAAACTCTCTACGTAAAATGTATCTATGTGGTATCCTCTCTACCTGAAGAACAATAGATTGTTCTAATCACTATTTCACTAAACTTGTGCAATACTTCTTGAAGAAGTCAGCGATGCTAGTGTCCAAGTTCCATTCTTCATATTTTGCACTTTGATCTTGTACTTGAAATCCGATCATTATGCACTACAACTCCATCAATTACTTATATGTTTTGTGTAAAATTAGTTGTTGAACAATTCTCTCTTTATTTTCTTTAGCTATTAAGTGTTATGCTATCCATTAGGCAACAACGACACAACATGACTTTGTACTATAATATTTCATTATGGACTTAGGTGGTCTAGTCCAATTAGGTGCACTTAAGCATCCCCTCTTGATCAAGATTCACTAATCTCTTAGGTAGACTATGAAAGAACTCCACGAAACAGAATCAATGCCTTACAATTGCGACCCAAGTTGTACAATTGGTGCTAGTCCAATTAGGATACTTGATAAAACACATTAACTTAGGCCTAAGGAAATTGAGATTGGGGACAAGATATTAGTATATGATAGTACCTTTGAATCTCAGTACAATGCATGAAAGAAATTAATGACAAGATGTTTCGGTCATATTGTAGTTGTGTCAGTTTATGAAAATGGAACATATGCACTTTTCAAAGTTTGACGGCACTCCTCTTAGAACTTTGATTGCTGGGAAACCAACAAAATTTTTCAAAAGAAGAATGTCTACCAAGTACAAGATAGATAATAACCTACTTTTAGATGAATTTACTAAAGATGGAAATGAAGAATGATTAGGTGAATGTGTTATGTTTCATTTTTTTTGTTTTATTTTTGTTTATATTCTATTTTCATGCATTTTATTAATTCCATTTCATTGCTAGAGAGAATAGGTTTAGATCCTTATAGCTATCATGAAGACCTAGATAGGGTAGTATAGACTTGATGTCCTTATTTAAAGAAACAAATTGTTTTATATATATAGGCAATGCATAGTATTTGAAACACTTTCTTAGTGAGATCCAAGTTCTTGCTAGTGCATGTCTTTAGATCCTCAGCTCTGATTAGGGGTTAGGCCTTTCCCCTTTAATGAATCCTGATTAGCATATAAGAATTTAATGTTTCCTTTGACCCCATGAAAAGAAAAAGTCAAGAATAAATAAGGAAAAAAAGAAGTAGTACATTGATGATGGTTGTGAAGCTAAAGCTAAAGATAAAGATAAAGATAAGGAAAGAGAGAAGAACAAAAACATTGCTCATGGCTTAGTTGTGGTCTTGAAATCACTGCTAAGTATTTATATACAGGCTATATGAGCTATGCATGCAATGGGGGATTAGTCGAGTCCTAATGAGCGCATAAGTACAAAGCATTAGAATGTTTATATAAAATAATGACTAGCTTTCCAAGGAGTAGAAATGAAATATTAATCCTCGAATGTCTAGATGATCTCTATAAATTTCTTCTTAATTTATTTTTGAAAGTTATATCAAATGCCCTTTTAATTATAGCTTGGGTAATTTAATTTTACTTTCTTGCCAAAATCTACACTTGCATATAATGAAAATTCATGATGATAGATGATGCGCAAGTTTAGTGGGGGTGGATGTCGAATAGTTCTCAATGCCATGACTTGAAAGCAATATAATTTTTTTTCTATGAAGATGATATATATTTTGAAGTTAAATGATGATCATGAATTGTTTTTGCTCTCTGTTTTTTGCCCTACGATGTGATGTTGAATCTCTTTTTTAACTCTAGAAAACCAAAAAAAAGAGGATTAACAATACATTGTGAATGCATATGATTTATGTACCTCTATGTTGATGTGTTTGTGAGTCCAACTGTGTGACTCCATAAGTGTTTATGTTTGAGTTTTTAATTAGCAGCTAAAGTGGAATAAGTCACCAAGGAAGTATGTAGCAAGGAAGTCAAAGACAAGAGAGCCAGAGAGGAGGACCATGCAGGCAGAATAGTCAACGCTGATCAAGAAAAGAAGAGGCCTAATCATAATTTCTCACAATCCCTTATGCATTCAAGTAGTGATTTTAATCACTCCACTCATTATTAATATTATTTTTTGGTAATTTAGACTCCATTTTGTTCAAGCCAATGAGTCCTCAAGCTTGAGGAGTATTAGGGGAACTTGTGTACCCATTTTCATAATTTTTAGAGCTCATTTGAGCCTCCAAAATAGCCTAGGAACATTTTTTTATATGTACATCAGACACTAGGTCTGGACTGGGCAAAAACTAGTCTAGAAACTATAAAAAGAAACTAGAGAGCTCATTCTGGGGGTTAGCATTTTTGGGATTTGAGATTTTAAGAGCATGATTGTATCTTGGAGTTAGTGTAATACAAGATTCCATTGTTCTCACTCTTTGTCTTTGCTTGTGTGCATGTGTGAGTATGTGTGTGCATGTTTGTGTGTTTTTCACTCACGTACTTGTGCGGTATAGTTACCTTTTCTGTATTCATCATACCAAGACCTATGTTCTTCAAACACAACATCCGTACTTATAGTGAATTGCTTGATTGACAGATTATAGAACCTGTAACCCATTAGAGTTGAGTCATTCCCAATAAACACTACCTTTGTTTCCCTTTCATCTAGCTTACCTCTTATTTGTGATGGGTACATGAACATAATCGAAACAACCAAACACCTTGCAATTTCCAAGACTAGGTTTTCTTCCATGGCATGCTTCATAAGGAGTCATACCTTGAAGTGATTTGAATCGTAGTTTATTGACAAGGTACACAACATTTGAAATAGCCTATGCCCATAGATAATGTGGCAACCTCTTCTCTTCAAACATTGTTCTAGATTATCCAACCAATGTTTTGTTTCTTCTTTCTTCAATTCCATTTAGTTGACGAGAGTACCTGGTAGTCACTTCCCTTTCGATACCTTTATCCTCCAAGAACTCATCAAATTCCTTGGAGAAGTATTCTTGTCCTCCATCCGATTTGAGCTTCTTGAGTGATCTACCTGTATGGTTCACCACATGTGCTAGATACTTTTTGAAGCAATCACCTCATTCTTACTTTTGATACAGTACAAAATAGTCCATCTAGTATAGTCATCAATAAATGAGACATAATACCTTGATCCTCCGATGAAGGTTCTCTCATACATCTGTATGTACTAAGTCCAATAAGTTGTTGTGGATGTAGCCCTTGTGGTTGAATGGTTTTCTTTGTGCCTTCTCGATCTCACATGCATCAAGTCTGTTGATCATGTGTTGCTTGGATACATTTGGTAGCCCTAGAAAACTTTGATCCTTGCATATATCCTTCAAGGTTCTTTCATTCACATGCACAAGTCTCTTATGCCACACTTCAAGATCACTTAGGGTTTGAGACCCAAAGGTAGAGCTATATTCTTGGTGTCTTCTATTGGGAATGATGGATGGACACTTCAAGATGATGAGTAGGTACTGCAAAATGCTGCTTTGTGCCAGCCCTTTGATGCTTCAGAGTTGATAAGTGGACCCTTTTAGCTTTCCAATGACACCATAACATGGCCTATGTAATTTGGAAGTGAAGTATGAAAAGATAGAATCAAAACAGACAACTTTGAACTTCAAGTCTTCAAGAAAACCTTCTATTTTTGACTAGATACTTGCTATATCTTTTGCTCAGTATGACCAGCACAGTAGGTATTGGAAAAATTCCTTTGAGGGGTATCTAACTAGCTTAGTAAGCTAACTATCCCAAGTGAAATCACTTAAAATGATTCACTATGCTCAGAGAAATCAATTTAGCAAGTAAACCTTTACCCCCGATATTTTAGGACTATTGCAGACTTTGACCAGTGATCACTTCAATGATCTTTTCTCTGAAATGCCTAAATATAAATCCTTCAAATTTTGATAGCATGTAGAGAACTTTGAGACGGTTCCAATAAGCTATAGATTGTTGAATTTGGTGGAGAAATGAGTGAGATATGACCTCCACAAGTTGACACATTTTCAGACACTATGACAGAGAACTCAGAAATGAACAATGTAGATATATGTATTAATGAACACTTGTATACAAAATCATTGGCTTGGAAACCATATCCAAATGATGTGGTAAGGTGTAGTTTAGAGTGTAGGCCTTACACACATACATAGATGAAGAACAAAGAGCTCGGAAAGTGACTTGCATACCTGCGACTTTTTGATGATCACTTTTATAGTAGTTGAGTTCAAAGATTGAATTTGAATTCAAACTTTGGCTCTCTTTAATCATGCTCTTACATCCTAGGAGATATTCCATCAATCAAAGCTAAATTTTCCACGAGTTCCCTTCGGTAGGTGTTTACAAAGATTCCAAGTCAACTATGACTTTTACAAAGAGTAAATGAGTAACTATCTTCAAGCATTGGTTCCTATGCATCTCCATGTTACATGTGTATGAATTACAAGCCAAATGTGTAGGCTTGTGAATTGCACCAATAGCTCCCCCTCAAGCCAAACATTTTGGCTTGGTCTTCATCTTTAGTCTTCATGTATATCCTGCAATCCAATCATTGATTTGAACTTGCAAAGTTTGGTTCCATCCAATGCTTTAGTTAATAAATCTGCACACTGCATGTTGGTTGATACATATGTTAGTTGAATGTCCTTGCTTAATAGCTTTTCTCTCACATAATGGTAATGGACCTCTATATGCTTGGTCCTAGAATGATATATAAGATTAGCTGCAAGGTGAAGTGAGCTTGTATTATCTCCAAATATCAATGGTGAGTTAGTATACAAACCCAATTCTGTATATAATAGCTTGATCCATATGGCTTCTTGAGTGGCATTTGCCAATCCTCTATATTTTGCCTCTATAGAAGATAAAGCAACAGTAGGTTGCTTCTTTGAAGACCATGATATTGGCTTATCACCTGCAAATGCAATGTATCCAAAAGTGCTCCTCCTATCATCCTTGCATCTTGCCCAATCTGCATCTGAATAAATCTTGATATCCAAGTCTGAAGTGTAAGGGTAATACAAACCATGATGTTGTGTACCCTTGAGATACTTCAAGATCCTCTTGGCAGCCTCCATGTGAGGTGCCCTAGGCTTGTGCATAAACTGACTTAGCACACTAACTCCATAAGCAATGTCTATCCTTGTTAAGGTAGCATAGTTCAAGCTTCGAACTATGCTTTGGTAACCTGTAATATCATCAAGTTCATCACCTTCATGGGCACTTAGTTTTAGGTTTACCTCCATTGGAGTACTTGCAATTTTGGCATCCTGCAAATGAAACTTCTTCAGCATATCCTGTATGTATTTTTTCTGAGTAATATAAATTCCAGAGTTAGTATAGACTAACTTAAGTCCAAGAAAGTACTTTAGTAACCCAAGATCATTGATCTTGAACTCCTTCATCATCTGGTTCTTGATTTGTCTGATTCCATTGACATCATTACCTGTAAGTATGATATCATCAACATATACACATAGGTATATTACCTCTGAATTACTTCTCTTAACGAATAGAGAAGTATCTGCCTTGCTCATGACAAAACCTTGGTCTTGAAGGTATGTGGTCAACCTGTGATTCCATGCCCTAGGTGCCTGCTTCAATCCATAAAGAGTCTTTTTTAATTTGCATACATATGTTACCTTGTTAGGATCCTCATAGCCAGGAGGTTGTGACATATACACCTCCTTTGAAATCCATCCATTCAAGAAAGCATTTTTTACGTCCAATTGATACATGTTCCAATTCTTAGATGCAGCCACACTTACCAATACCCTGATGGTTGGCATCTTGGCCACAGGTGAGAATGTTTCTTCATAGTCAATGCCTTAGGTTTGTGCAAAACCCTTGGCCACCAATGTGGCTTTGTACCTGCTAATTGACCCACCAGAATTTCTTTTGATTTTATAGATCCATCTGGATCCAATTACCTTCATAGCCTCTTTCTTTGGTACTAGTTCCCATGTGTCACTTTCTTTGAGTGCTTCAATCTCCTCATCCATAGCTTCTTTCCATTCTATCTTCTTTTTTTTGCTTCTTCATATGATCCTGGTTCTTCAATTGACAAATCTTTGGCAAGATAGATAGAATGTTTAGTAACAAGAGATGTATAATACCCATATTTGATAGGTTTTTTGCTCTCCCTTTGTGATCTTCTGATTGATTGATTTGAAGATTCAGGTGTGTCTTCAAGTTTCTTCATCTTGACTTTGTCCTTGGACTTCCATGCCTTGAACTCTTCAAGATTGATAATGTCTTCATCATCTGAATTGGTGTCTTCATTCTGAGTAGGTTCCTCCTTAGCAAGACTTGGAAACTCCTCCTCCAAGTCATAGGGTAGTTTGAACTTCCTGCATTCATTCTCATACCAAGAATCATTTTCATCAAATACAACATCTATACTAACCATGAATCCCTTATTTGAAGGGTTGTAAAACCTATACCCTTTCTGATTTAGATCATATCAAATAAAGATACACTTCTCAGCCTTAGGGTCTAGCTTACCTCTTATCTGAGAAGGAATGTGTACATATGCTACACATCCAAATATCCTGCAATGATCAAGTGAGGGTATCTTCCCATTCCATGCTTCATAGGGAGTCATCCCATCAAGCGACTTATATGGTAACCTGTTTATGAGGTAAGTGGCAGTAGATACACTCTCTGCCCATAGGTAGTTAGGTAATTTCTTTTCATTTAACATTGACCTAGCTGTTTCAACAATCAACCTATTTCTTCTCTCAGCTACCCCATTCTGTTCAGGAGTATACCTTTTGGTGATTTCTCTCTTGATTCCTCTGTCCTGCAAGAATGCTTCAAACTCATTGGAGAAGTACTCACATCCTCCATCTGACCTTATCCTCTTTAAATTCTTCCCTATCTGATTCTCAACAAGTGCAAGATACTTTTTAAAACAATTGAACACTTCATCTTTGTGCTTCATAAAGTATAATACAGTCCACCTGCTATAATCATCAATAAAAGATACATAGTACCTTGATCCTGAGATTGAGGGGTCTTTGCTTGGTCCCCATACATTTGTATGGACAAGTTCTAGATAGTCCTCATGCATGTAGCCTTTCCTTGAGAAGGGTAACCTGTGAGACTTTCCAAATTGACAAGCTCCACATTTATATATCATGTGTTGTTTGGAAACATTAGGTATTCCAACTACACATTGATCCCTGCATATTTGCTTCAAGGTTCTTTCTCCTACATGCCCTAACCTTTTATGCCAAATCTCAAGCTCCGAAAGTGTTTGATCTTTATGATTGTATAGTGCAATATTCTTTGTATCTTCTAACTCAAATGTAAAAAGTCTACCTGATTTTTCTCCTTTAGCTATTCTCTTGAACCCATGCCTTGGATCCTCCACAAATTCTCCAAATTGGTTGAATCTGACCTGCAAACCTTTTCCCACAATCTTTCCAACACTCATCAGGTTTTTTGTAATGGTTGGTACATATAGTACCCTACTCAACAAGTTTTGATTTCCATCACAAGTCTTAACATTTCCAACTTTAACTACTGAGTGCTTGGTGTCATCACCTGTTTGTACTTGATGCTTACCTTTTGGTTCTTCAAGGTCAGAGAGTAGAGCTACATTGCTAGCCACATGATTTGAGCATCGTGAGTCAATGTAGAAGAGATGGTCATCATTTGTACCTGGTTTTGAAGTCATGTTCATAATCAGAAGAGAATCATCTTGCTCTTCTTTATAGTTGTTGTAATCCTTTCTAGGTTTGAATCTTCCTTGGTAGTTTCCATTGTAATTGTTGTTGTAATTGTTATTGTAGTTGTTGTTGTACCCTTGATGATGGTTGAATCTGCCTCTTGACTGTGAGTATCCACCTCTTTGATATCCTCTTCCTCTCTGATTCTTGTAATTCCTGAAACACTCATCTGTAGTATGATTTGATAAACCACAAATGTTGCATGGTGAGGAGTTATAGGATCTCCCCCTACCTTGCTTACCTCCTCTACCCCTTCCTCTTGATGATCTACCTCTCCCTGCATAGTTTTCTTGGGAGGTAGTGCCTTCGTCTTTTATCTTCTTGTTCTTGCCTTTATCTTTAGAATTACTTTTATCAGTGTATAGGGCAGAAGAGCTATTACCTTTGGATGAGTCTCCATTCTTGTTGAGCTTGGCTTCATGAGTGAACAATTGCCCCATGAGAGTTGTAAGATCTGGAATTCGCATGTCCATGTATAGGTCCATGGAAGTGGTGAAGCTTTCCCATTTGGCATCTACTTTAATCCCATTGATCACTTGCCTTACTATCTGCTCTTCTTTAATCTCTTCTCATATGCTTGCTAACTGATCTGCTACATCTTTAATCTCAGTCACAAACTCTGAAATAGCTTGCTTAGGTTGCTTCCTTAGTGTGGTGAATTCAATCCACAATTGATTTTTTCTGGCCCTTGTGTTGGAAGAGAAATAGGATGACAAGGTTTCCCAAGTCTCTTGGGATGTCTTACAGTTTCTAATATTTGGCAAAAGAAAATCAGAGATGGAGTTGAGTAAGTAAGACCTTGCTAGTGCATCCTTGGCACACCATGTGTTGAGCTTCTCATGTTCTTCCTTTGTTGGTAGTCCTCTGGTTTTGAATGAGGGCAATTCCTCATCATCAGGCAAGAATCGTCGATGTCAAAGATAAATATTTTTGTTGAGATTCTTACTATAGATTGATCTCAACTAATCACCACAATATAGACAAGCTTTATAACCCTTAGTAGATATTCCTGCATCATGAAAATGATAAAAATATAATTAGATTAAATCATATTATTTACATGCATATTGAATAAAAAAATTACATCACTACTTGAACAAACACGATATTCTGGAAAATCGTGAATAGTCCAACCCACAATACCACGAACCGTAATATGTCTTTCATTGATGCTTTTCGATACATCAATGACATTAATACCTCTCCATATCTCTTGGAGATCGTCAATGAGAGGAGCAAGATATATATTCATATCTTTAACTTATCTTTTGCCTGGGATTCAAAGTGAAATCATTAAATGTTCCTTCTTAATGCTAAGATGTGGGGGAAGATTGTAGTTTATGACTACCACTGGCCATGTTGACCATTTACTGGATTTCATGGAGAATGGATTAACCCCATCTAATGCAACTCCTAACTTTAGCTTCTTTGGATTTTGTGCAAATTTAGGCCATGTAGAATCAATATGCTAAAAAGCAACACTATCATGAGGAATTCTGATTATTCCATCAGTACTTTTGTGATCATGTCCCCAAGTCAAAAGCTTTGATAATTTGAGGCTTTGAAACATATGTCTAATCCATGGAGCCAATGGAAAATGTCTCAATACCTTTTTTTGGGATTTTACCTTCTTTGCCCTTATATCAAGGAGATTGACATTTGGGACATGTCAAAGACTCTGCATATTCACCTCTATATAAAATACAATTGTTAGGACATGCATGTATACATTGATAATCTATACCAAGATTGTTTCATCATGTGAGATAGGAAGAATATTTTTGACTTGGTAAAAACTTTTCAGATAATAACCTGTAAGTTCATCAAAAAAAGATTTATTAAAAAAAGTAAATAAATATATATATATATATATATATATATATATATATATATATATATATATATATATATATATATATATATGCATATAATTTTATATATGTGCATGCTTATGTGCATCTTTCAAAATATTCGCGATAAATTTGATTGTTTTGGATGGCAGGATATGATTGTTTGTTTTGGGGGATATGAAGTATGTACCTTCATTGAATGATTTGTGGATTCTATCATATGTTCAGTTTGAAAGTGTGAGAAGCGGGTTTATAATTGCTATTCAAAGAATTTGGCACTGCTTATAGGCCATACGATGGTGACTTGGATGAATCGCATGCACAAAGGTTACTCAAGATAGAGCAACCTGATTATAATGGACTAGTGCCAGTAGGGTTCCTGGGGTATGCAGTAAACCTCTTGCATGTCAATGATCAGCATCTCAACTTCAGGATACAAAGTGGAAATCATGGTGGCTTGAGAGGATCACTTTTATACAGCTTGTTCAAAGAACTTGAGGTTTATGACACTGAAGTTCTTAGAACAAGGTGTATAAAAGTGATCCTCTCAAGCCACTATGATTTCCACTTTGTATCCTAAAGTTCAGATGCTCATCATTGACATACAAGAGGTTTACTACATACCCCAAGAATCCTGCTGGTACAAGTCCATTATAATCAGCTTGCTCTATCTTGAGTAATCTCTGTGCATGCGATTCATCTAGGTCACCATTGTATGGCCTATAAACAGTGCCCAATTCTTTGAATAGCAATTATAATTCTGCTTCTCACACTTTCAAACTAAACATATGATAGAATCGACAAATCATTCAATGAAGGTACAAACTTAATATCCTCCAAAACAAACAATCCTATCCTACCATCCAAACAATCAATTTTTTCCGTGAATATTTTGAAAGATGCATTAATAGTTTTAAAAGATGCGTGGACAAAAAGTTTCCATTCAATTCAAGTTCTTGTTCTTACCTTATCTAAAGTAAGAACGAAAACCTGCATTGAATGGACACTTTTTGTTCGCCCATTCTTTAAAATTATTTTTCCATCCTTCAAAATGCATGTATATGTGTGTGTATGCATTCATATATATTATGTGTATGTTTATATATGCATATATATATATATATATATATATATATATATATATATATATATATATATATATATATATATATATATATATATATATATATATATATATATATATATTGCATATATATATATATATATATAAATAGATAGAAAATTGAAAATTATACCTTAATAGTGTCAAAACAGATACATTACTCCATCCAAAACAATTTTGAAGATTGAGAATAAGTAATCTTGCACTTAGTCCTGTCAAACGACTTCTTTCATATACATGCTTTAGACATTCCTCTCAAAGATATTTCTCATTTTTAAAAATATCAATGCTCTCATTGTCATTTTGATACCAATCCTCAAAAAAATCTACCATGCCATCATCTTCATCATTATCACACAAATCTTGTACTTTATCATCTTTTGAATATAGATCTTTCAACATTGCATATTCCACATGATTACTTTTGTGTAGCCTCCTCATAGAAGCTTCTGATAAATGAGTGGTGTAGTTTTGTTTAGTAGCGTTGAATTGCCTACTAGCATATGCTAAATGATGATCTTTGAGAAGTATGAGAGATGATTTTTCAATAGCCATTGAGATGCATAAATTAGCTTGTTTGAGAATCATATCATATGTCACCATTGAGGGGGAGAGACCTAGTAATTCACTACGTATCAAGATTAATGATCATGAAGAATTTTAAGTCAAGAATGTCCTAGATTCGAGAATATCCCGAGGAAGATTGGAATACCTTATTCATTGGAAAGTGTATGACATCAGTGATTGTACTTGGGAATCTACTAGAAACCTTTAGAGAGCACCAATCAAGGTTCGAGAATTCCATAAGAAAAATTCAATGAAGCCAAGACTAGAGAACATGATCGCTCCTCGTGGAACTCATCACTTGAGGGGGAGGTGATGTCATGGACAAAGGAAACCATCCTCACCCTCAGATTCCATATCAATCCTATATCTCAAGATGGGTTTAGAATTAGGAGAAACCAATGCTTCGATTGTCTCTCCAACATGCCAAATTTTGACATTGGAAGGTCTTGCCAATGCCACTCTTGGAAGCTCAAGGAGTTGTGACCAACCAATTAGTACTCTCCAAGTTCTAGTCTTGTCCTTCTTCTACTCTAGTCTAGTCCTGTACCTTGGACATCGTATTGTGTCCCATTGTAATCTCATGGTACGAGATCTTGTCGAGTTATTCCTTGTATCTAGTTCACGATCTTGAATGGAGTTCTTGTAATCATGATATCTTGTTTCATACCTACGGTCCCCTATTGTGGGACCTCCTATATCATCTCTAGTCGAGTTATCTATACTTATTAGTCTCGGGTTGTGGGACTTTGTGTATCTGCTACATATCTATGTATTGTTTCCCCTGCGTGGGTGACCTTGTAATTAGAAGTATAATTCCAAAATTGTGTCTAGCATAGTGAGGGTGCACAATTTAGTGTCACCTTGACAATGCCTAAGATGAATGTAAAAATTAAATACCAACGTAGTTTCCACCATTTCATCGAATAATGTGATTATGTTTCCCCTCCCTTTCTCATGCATGTACTACCTATATAAAGAATGTTTAACACAACTTGAATTGTATCCTTTATTGGGGTTGGCTTAGAAAGTAAGCATACATAAATATCTTTAAGACACTCACCCTTTTTCTACATGCACTTCATCTTGATGCTTCAAGTAATGGAACTTCAAGGAAATAATGATCCTCCAAAATTCATTTGCTTGCAAAGTATATCTTGAATTATCAAGTGCATGGGAAAGGACAATTAGTTTTGATGGAGGGTCGTATGATGTAGCCCTATCAATTGCATAATTTGAATTCTACATGATCAAAGGACATGATGTGAAATACAAGATACATGGCATTTGTTGAAGAAGCTTGTGGCCTCTCTAACATATCTGCTTACACCAAAATTCTTTCCATCACTCATTCTGCAAAGGTAAATCTTAGATTGTCTCTTGATGCAAGGTCATGTATTTAGACTCTACCATGCATATTCTATATGCAATCCAAACAATAATAGTCTATATGAAGGCATATGGTTTGTTATCAATGATTTTATGAATATCAAAATCAAAGATGAAATTTTGAAGATGCTATGTATAAGTGCAAATGGATGTGAAACTATAGAGAAAAAAGAAAGTTTAATCTATAGTAATTCTAAACCCTCTTGGTTTTCTTACTATGAATTTTGTTTTATCTTGGACTACCCTTTTCCTGAATATAGTCACTTCTTTGGGTCTGATTGCTTGGTATATGTCCATTGCTATGGTAAATAAGCAACAGTAGTCTCTAGAGTGATGAATTGGGTCTTTAACTATTTGAAAGTTGATATCATGGTTTGTAAAATAGATTCGAGCTTGTTTGTTCTATCAATTAAAGTGTAATATTGAGCATGAATCATGAACTCATCATGTAAATCCACTTCCTCTTCAACATCATGCCTCTCTCTTTCTTTTGGTTTTTCTTATTTTGCTAGTTTGTTTTGGCTTTCAATATCCTGAGGAGTATCTAATGATGGATTCCAAATTTTCTTTTCTATAGACCCATGTCTTATCAATAGTGAGTGAATATGAAACTAAAACAAGAAAATCAAGTACTGAAAATGAAAGAAATAAGTCAAGTACACTTCCCTAATATTCTTTGAAGGTTTGCAAACAATTTTGAAATAATCGGCCTAGAATTCAGCAACAGATCTTGATCCTCACCAGCCCCAAAAATGAATTGGAAATATTAGATTGGCAATTTGCCACTTTTGGAAGCAACAAAATCACCAGAATAGTCTTCAATTCTACTAAAAATACTAAATTCGGACAAATTTGTTTTCTTGCATGTCCTTGTCAGAAATTGAACCAAGGTGAAGGATTTAAAACTTGATGAAACAAAGCATATACAAGTGAAAAAATAGAATTCAGACTTTCATACTGTTTGAAAAATCCTTGAGAAGGTGTTCCTCATTTTTGAAGAGAATTTGCAAGGAACTTTTTACCAGCAAAAAAGTTTCCAAAAAATGAGATTCCTGGTGTCTTGAGAAAATTTGAAATTTAGGTTGAAGATCCAAGAAAATCACAAAATTCAATATATAAGCTAAAATTAGGGCTCTTGGAAGTTGAGGGTGTAGTCGTAATCTGGATAGAAAACCAAAAAAGAGAACATTGTCTAGGAGATGACTTTGCATCTCATGAAAATGAAGATTTTGATTCCCAAAACTGTAATGATGGTTTATTGCCATTGTGCATGCATCAAATAACATGTATATGCATTGTTCTTGTGTTTTGCAATACCTTCTTCTTTTAAGATCTTCCCAAAGAGTGGAACCCAACTCCTTCAACGTTGTAGTGTTCTTCTTCCCTCTTATTGTCCTGCGATGAAGCACCAACAGTTTTATTCATACCATATGCCGGTGAAAATAGGCTTCGAGTGCCTTCATATATGAGAGGAGAAGAGGCCTTTTCTCATCCAATGAAAGAGAGGCAAGGGGACCTCCCCTCTATGCCTTCAGGTGAGCCTGACAATAAGTGTGTCATCTGTGTCACTGAGTTCTTTGTTTACATCATTAATCTCTGCCTCTGGGCACATCGGCATTCTATCTTGTATTTTACCTCCATCTTGCTCTCATACCAATGCTGAGAGATCCTCTTTTGGGGATTCTTCGGCCGCCTTTTCACGGTTTTGTCCAAAAATAGCAAGATAAGTGCACAAACTCATGAATGAATTGATGAGAGACTCTTGTTCAGCTCCCAAACTCACAATAATAAATAGCTTTTCTCTAACTCCATGCAAGCATTGCATGAGAGCTATCTAACATCATGCCCTCAACCACGAGAGGAGGTGATTAACACCTATTGTTGTGATAAAAAATAGTTTTGTGCTTCTCTGGTGCTTTTGCACTGAGCATGATACCATGACAAAAGGATTGGTATGCTTTGCACATGGCATGAAAAGTACATGATGATATTGAGACAGTATGAGTATCTATCTTTACTTGTGCTTATCAAGTTCCTGAGCTCGATGATTTAGGATGAATGTCGCAGATTACTTGATAGGAGGGGTTCTCAATGTGATGATCCATTCATGATATCCATTATGGAATATTATTAGAGCAGAATCCTTATGAAGAATAAGTCTAAATGAAAATCTTAAAGCATTTTAGAAGTTTTGCGTTGAGAACTTTTTTCAAAAGCTCCTTGTCGATTCTCAGTAACATCATCAAGACTAGTAAGATTAAGATATCCACTAGACATTCGATGACTTTTGTCGTGTTTGGAAGTCATGAGTGCTCACTCCATCCGAGTTTGTTACTAGCCTTATTTGTACAGATCTTCTTCTAACATAATTATTTCGTACCTTAAATTCATATTTTTAGAATATAAGGGATGAGTAGTTATAAGAAACGCTACAGCATTTGTAAATGATTTGTAAATGACGTAGATCTTTTGTGAGGAAGTAAGATTAACTTTGGTGTATTCTGGAATAACATAGTTCACCGCATTGCAAACATCGAGTACGAGAATTGCCTCTCTCTCTCTCTCTCTCTCTCTATATATATATATATATATATATATATATATATATATATATATATATATATATATATATATATATATATATATATATATATATATATATATATATATATATATTCAAAGATCTTCGACACCTTGGTCGAAAAAGAAATGTTAAACTTCCTAAGAGATCAGGGCCGTCTGCGTGAGAGTAGATGTATGACGCGGACGATACGTTTGGCTTATCCATTGTGCACCACAATCATCGTCCTCAGGAAATTAATATAGCTTGTGGACAGTGGTTTTCTTGTACTCCTCGTCTTCTATTGGACAGCGAGTTGAAACTGGAGCCAATAGAAAATATGCACTCCTCGTCTTGTGTATGTCCAGTGTCCACTGTTCAGTCTGTTCTAAATTAAATCGCCTTTCACGTCCTTTCCAAGAATATACTTTGTTTGCACTCCCTCTTATCGATGCACTGAGACATAAGCTGACAGCAGCTTCTGATACACAACAACATGAATCGTTTTTGCAACATGTAGCCCACTCCCGTGGTGTGTCTTGTTTGGTTGGCACGCTATTTGTTTCACATGGATTGAATTTCAGTGTATTGCATGCGCACTACACCTTTTCATACAGCGAAACAGTAATCGGCTTGCCTCAAGCGACTTTTTTTTCTATAATTATTATAATTCATATTATTTTATTGTTCTTACTACTACTACGGAGACAGGGCACTTTTTCAATCATTTATATGCAATGCGATGGATCTTCAAGACCATGGTATCTATTCTGCGTGCTGTTTTGTCCGCCACTGTTTTGTATGGTAATGCAACATTTCTACAATTATTTAAAGGGAGATTTGGAAGTTTGTATTTCGGACAATATTTAACACGGTAGGTTTGCTGTCTCCGCTCTTAAAACTAACAGGATCCACATTCTCTTCCCCTTCGTCTAAACGGAAATAGACGTCGTATGAGTCACTGTTTCATATAGCTGACATTGCTTGTTGTGAGTCCACTATGCCGATGTCCCAAGTCAATGTCAGTCTAACATATCCTAGAGAATATCTTGCAATTTCAAGGACAAATCCCTTAGAAGCAAGCATTGTTGGGAGAACTGATAAGGTGTTCTTCATCTTTGTGGAATGCGATTAGAGGTGAGACCCTCCGGAAGGTCTAGAAGGAGAGGTGCAGAGCCAATTTTGGAAACTGTCTTAAAGAATGGTCGTTAGAAAAGTCTCTGTCTCTATTAGGCAAAAGAATTTCCAATTGTAAGAAGCCTCCGCCTTTCAGATATCATAGAGTGTTTTTCCTTGAAAATAATAAGATTTAAAGCAAGTGGGCCCTACATGAAGGGGACGAGCAGATCATCTACCTTCTTAGTAGAGCTCTCTAAATTTGTCTCATCTTCCCCTGCTTTGTAAGATTCCGCGGGTCCCATGAGTACTAAGCCTATTAACTTGTATAGTTGTTTCCCTTCTTAATTAAAATCCGAGAGAGTAGGCTATTGCCAAAAAAAATTGTATTAAAAGGTCTTCTAACTTTAAGACAATTAAAAGAGAAGTATGTGTGTTTGTGCGTGTGTGTGTGTGCGCTCGCACGTGCGCATGTGTATGCAATTTGTTTTCTCACACTAATGTTGAAATCCAAGTGATCAAATACTGAAACCAAATGTTGAAATCCAAGTGATGAAATAGTGAAACCAAATAATAATAAGTTAATGGACATGTTACAAGGTTTTTCACGTTCATACACGTACAAATGAAGATAATGTGTAGTCTCAACAAAAGGGCTCTCTATTAAAACCAAAAATTCTCAGCTCCTTGATATTACCCCTTTGACGGAATAAATTCTTCATGATCATGTTATCACGTTTTTCATGAGAAGCAAAGATAAACGTCGCACTACATAAAATGCACTTGTATAATGGAAACTAGTTAAGAACATTAAATTTAGCTCTATTGGTTTGATATCACTTGTATAAGAAAGAGGATAAGCAAGAGGGCTATACCACTAGTAAAGAGGATGGTTTCATTACTATCAATGAAGATAACCTAGATAGTGAGAACTTCATCATTGGATTGATACTCTAAAAAAAAGTGTTAAATTCACTCCCACAGAAGGTGACTAATTCATAAGGGGAAACAACCATTGGAAATGGATTGGAATACCCCCATTAAGGGCAAGATATGTGTTCAGGACCCCTCGTTCTTGAGGAAAAAGGATGAGCCCAAGAAGAAAAAAGACAAGGTCCCTCTCCTCAAAGAGGGTAACCATCGATAATCATTATCATATCATTTAATGACAAAGGGTTCAGTGACCCCACAAGAGCACCTATTATTGTCTAAAGGTTTTGGGATAATAGCGTAAACCCAAATTTCATATGTATTCATGATGTTAAACTCGATGGAGAGGACCTTCAGAAACGAGTCCAATGCATCTCTATGACTAATATCTAGGTTACCACTTCACACCCTAGAGGGGTCGGTGGCAAAGTTATTGGAATAAATAACTTTTGCTTTGGCAGACTAGTCAACTCTTGTGAGGATCAGAAACATTGTTGGATTGGTGCGTCCTTCGGGGCTCCCTTTTGGTTCACTGTGGTCTCCATGTATGTCCCAAACATGGACTCAGAGAGGAGGATCGAGACCTGAGCCTAGTTGGACTTTCTTTCCCACAACATGTTGCTTTGCGGGGACTTCAACATGGTGGAAGACCCGTCAGATAGGTGAGACAACAGGGAGCGTATCATTGATAGTCAAGAGGAAGATATCTGAGATAGAATCAGGCACCTAGACCTTTTGTAGATTAAACATACAAATGGCTTCTCTTGGTTACCTCCAATCAGGGGCGACTTGAGGAAAGCAAGACTCGATAGAAGCTATATTGCATAGCACATTATCCATTAGTAGGGCCAGCCCGCCATCTCTTAACACATTGACCTCACCATATTGGACCACCACCCTTTTATTTTCACTTTCAAACTGATTGCCAAACTCAAGAAACTCTACAAGGAATACGGGCACATAGCGACAGTTCAGGCGACACAATTTTGTCGTTATAAAATTGAAAAATGTGTCCTAATGAGCGTCACGTGCGTAGCGTCGATTAAACGACAAGCCAAACGATGTTTTTTGTGACTTGTGGTGCGATGGGGTCTATGACACTCGCATAGAGTGTCACTAACATGACGGTTTTAAATAGCGTCACATAAGCGACCCTTTTTTGCATCGCATAAGCGACGCTAGAACATGTCGCTCATGGCATCGCTTACACGATGGTTCGTTGATGTGAAAAAATTAAAACATTGGAGGCTCTTCGATTGGCATTTTCACGCATCTAATCGAAGAGCTCTCCAACGTTCGCAATTGCACTGCGCTTACGAGCTAAAGAAAGTATATGCAGAATTGTTGTTTTGCCTAAGTTCTCTCTTATTGTCTCCCTCTGTCTCTGTTTCTCTCTTTCTACATCTTTCACTCTTTGAATTCTCTCTCTCTCTCTTCTTTCTCTCTTTATTGCAGGTTATTCAAGAAGCTAACCAAGCAAAAAGTATGGCTAACTATTGTAAGTACAATTTCTATTCTTTGTATATCATTTGAATTGTGTTATTTTCATAAGATAGCATACTCACACTTATTGTTATGTACTTATACACTTATACATGATGAAGATGCACTTTCACACATATACACATATACACATATACACATGCACATACACACACATATATACACACAGATACATGTGCACATACACTTAGACATACACACATATACACATGCATATGCACAAACATTTCTACAACCACATCAAAAGACTTACATGCATGCATTATTGCATATATATATATATATATATATATATATATATATATATATATATATATATATATGTGTGTGTGTGTGTATATATATATATACATACATACACACATTAACATATACGCAAATACATGTATATGCACATCCACATGCATACACATTCACATGCATGCACATGAATGCGAATGGAAATGCATCCACATACACATGCATGTTTCATACATATACACATGCATATACATACATTATACACATATATACACATATATATGCACATACGTACACACACGTATACACATGCACACACACATGCACATACCTACATATACACATATACATGCACATACACACATATACACATATACACATAGAGGTACACATATACATGCACATACATATACACACACATACACATGCACATGCACATACTCATACACACATAGACACTTACACATGCACATGCACATACATACATATACACACACATACACATGCACATACATACATATACACACACATACATATACACTTAGGTTCACACATATGAATGAATTATATAATTAAAGTATTAAAACACATATACACATGCACACACACATGCACATACCTACATATACACATATACATGCACATACACACATATACACATAGAGTTACACATATACATGCACATACATATACACACACATACACATGCATATGCACATACTCATACACACATATACACTTACACATGCACATGCACATACATACATATACACACACATACACATGCACATGCATACATATACACACACATACATATACACTTAGGTACACACATATGAATGAATTATATAATTAAAGCATTGAAACACATATACACATGCAAACACACATGCACATACCTACATATACACATAGACATGGAATGAATTATATAATTAAAGTATTAAGACACATATACACATGCACATACCTACATATACACATATACATGCACATACACACATATACACATATACACATAGAGGTACACATATACATGCACATACATATACACACACATACACATGCACATGCACATACTCATACACACATAGACACTTACACATGCACATGCACATACATACATATACACACACATACACATGCACATACATACATATACACACACATACATATACACTTAGGTTCACACATATGAATGAATTATATAATTAAAGTATTAAAACACATATACACATGCACACACACATGCACATACCTACATATACACATATACATGCACATACACACATATACACATAGAGTTACACATATACATGCACATACATATACACACACATACACATGCATATGCACATACTCATACACACATATACACTTACACATGCACATGCACATACATACATATACACACACATACACATGCACATGCATACATATACACACACATACATATACACTTAGGTACACACATATGAATGAATTATATAATTAAAGCATTGAAACACATATACACATGCAAACACACATGCACATACCTACATATACACATAGACATGGAATGAATTATATAATTAAAGTATTAAGACACATATACACATATACATGCACATACACACATATACACATAGAGTTACACATATACATGCACATACATATACACACACATACACATGCACATGCACATACTCATACACACATATACACTTACACATGCACATGCACATACATACATATACACACACATACACATGCACATACATACATATACACACACATACATATACACTTAGGTACACACATATGAATGAATTATATAATTAAAGTATTAAAACACATGCTTAATATAAACAATAATAACAATCAATAGAACAAAACTCTTCATTACTTAATACCATACACACAATTCAAAACATAATTGAAATGAAAAATATATAGATAATATATATATATATATATATATATATATATATATATATATATATATATGTATATATATATCAATGTAGATACATATAATCCAATGTCATAATCAACTAAAATTCTAATCATCATCATCATCATCATCATCAGCAATATCATGATCATCCTGGTCATCCTCATCGTCATCAGATCACCCTGTGAGGATCGAGATCGTCCCTCCTGTGTCTGTCTCTCCACCTCATCCATATGTGTCTCTCCATAATACTCCTGTATTACATATAACAAACATAAATAAATAAAATAATTAAATCATTCATAAAAATAAAATAATTATATAAAATTTAATAATACTCACAAAGGCATCAGGATGATCTCGCATATACTCGCTCAAACACCGATATCCAAAATGTGTAGCATACTTGATCTCATGTTTCGTAGGATACCGGCCATAATCCTTCCGCTGCATTGAAACAAATAAAAAATATTAGTTGCTTGCATTTTAACTAAAATAAAAAATATACTCACAATAACACATATACTTACAAATGTAGCTACAAAACCATTATGGCCCATTTGGCCTAGGTGCGATGTGTGGCCCGTCTCCACTCTCTTCTTTGCACCAACCTCTTTATGTAAGAAAAAGAATACATAAATTAAATGTAAAAAATTACTAAAATATATAAAAGTTAAAAATATAAACTATTAATTTGTGTACCCTCTGCTGAGGAAATGACTCCTAAAGAAATAGCTCTCTACGAAAAACTTGCCACGTCTCAGGTGGTATGTTAGGTCACCTCTTATTTTTTTCCACCATACAATAGCTCCTATTAATTTAATCTCAAACAAAAAAAGAAATCAGAATACATACACATATATACACACATACACATACACATACCCATATACACATATACATGCAAACATATATGCATACATATATGTATACATATACACATATACATACATATAACATAAACACACATATACATATCCACATATATACGTACACACACATGCATGCATATACACTCATTCATACAAAATACTTGCATTTATCCCACAATAATGTGTAGTTGTGTATATGTGAATATGTGTGTATGTGTAAATGTGTATATGTGAATATGTGTGTATGTGTAAATATGTATATGTGAATTTTTTGTGTATGTAGATAATCAGAGTATTAATATCAAATACCATTATTTATAGATTTGATCAATCAGATGGAACTCCACCACCGTCTCGTCATCGTGCAACGACTATATACTATAAGTATATCAAACATTTAATTTTAAATATATTTGATGGATACATAACTTTTTTTTTTGTTTCTTATTATGTGCTGATTCTGATCAATCAGAGGGTACTCCACCACCTCCTACCCATGCAACGACTTCGCATGTGTCCTCCGATAGGAATTATGATGAATTTTACTATCAAGAGCATATTATATGTTGGTTTAACTCTTGTTATGACATGTATCAAAGACCACGATTGGAATGTATTGAACATGCGGCAAAGTATGGTACTTTTGAGCATGGACCATCACCTGGTCAATGTGATAATGCTTGGGTATGTATTTTTTATATATATTAATGTCATTATTTTATTTAAAAACCATATACAAAATCAAATTACTATTGATATACATGAATACTTCCTCGATGATGATGATGATGATAATTTTTCTCACGTACACGTCATGGACTTGCTGTTCATCAATTACAAGCAGAGGTTTCTAGAAATCCTCTACCTCCTAGTTTAGAGACTAAAACGGGTGGAGATTATCCATTGCCAGCTCGTGATCGTTCTTTAGTACAAACATATGATAGAAGAAGATATGGAGGATGGAATAGAGGACCACTTCCTTTAGATGGAGAGGTTTTCAACTTTTGGGGTAATCCCTGTTGGGGATGTAAGGGTCATGTGACCTTACCCCCATATTCATATATATACATCATATATAGAGCATTGCCTCAAGAGAGATCATTATGTGGGTTTCGAGGCTTCCACGCATGTCCGCGCATCTCTCCTCTCTTCTCTCTCCCTCCATCTCCTCCTTCCTCCTCTTGTTCTGCACACCAAAGCCCTTCATTGGTATCAGAGCATGCTGAAGGCTAGTGTGCAAGAAGCTTCAAGGGAAGCTTAGGTCAGAAGGAGTAGAAGTGCAGGTCGGCATCTCTTGACAGCTGTTCAGTATTTCAGTTATAACTCAAGCTAGGAAGCTCTGATTGATGCGTTTTAAAGTTCTATGTGTAGCTAACACAAAGAGCTACAATTTCACAGACTTGCACAAAACTTGGTTCGAAGTTTTAGACTACCGAAAATTCGAAAAACGCAGAGTATTGTAGAAGGCGAATCTACATTGAGTAGGACAGCATGTCGGTTTTTGAGTCATAACTTGAGTTCTACAACTCGGAATGCGATGATTCAACTTGCTGTGCGTAGCTTGGAAAGATAGCTACAATGTTGTAGAAAAATGCAGATTCAGATTCTGGGTTTTAGGTTGCCAAAATTGCAGAATATAGAGCAGTACTGTTGCAAGTGAAAGTGAAATTGACAGCAGGTGCTTATTTTGAGCATATCATGAGCTATGCATCTCGGATTGAGGTGTTGTTTATCTCGTTACATAGCCAAGAGTTAGATCTTGAAATTTGCTGAAGGGCAAATGTTGAGATTCAGAGGCTATCACCTCTGAAACAGCAAAACATAGAGCAACACATTTATGCTATAAAAACCCTAATTGCACTTGGAGGTTGAATTTGCTTTGGAACTTCTTCGAGAGAGAATTTTTGGTGTGCAAGCTCTTATTTTTAGAGCTTCAAAGCATTGTACATGGATGATCATTGTGGTAACTCCTCCATATGAGACTAGAGCATGATCTTGTCACGCATTTGGCATGTAAGATGACATTGTGGTATACTCTTTTTTGAGGTTTATGTCATCATGAATTCGATCATGGATGTATAGTGGCATTGTGGTCTATATCTTGCTTATGCCACTTGGTTATAGATTTACTTACCAATTGCACATCTTTTATTAGAGATTGTTTGGATCTAGATTGGTACTTGTATCTTTTGTTTTCTTTGCAGGTACATGATCCAGATTGGAGCCTCAGTTACACATTTGTTTGTCACCATTATTAGCATTTGGTCATTGATTGATATATATTTGCCAGTGTGATTCTTGGCGTATGTGGATGGTGATTCCCACATGGTTATTTTGGTTCTAGAGTCCATTTTACAGAGGAGATGCTGCCGAAATTTCACCGGCTTTTATGCTAGAAAGGAGCTCTTGTGGATCTTGAAGCTTGTGTGATAGCTTTGGATCATTGTTTATCTCCATTCATTTGGACTTGGTCACAGGTTATTTGTGATAGGTTGGACCATCTTGCAGGATTCATTCTTGAGTGGGAGGTGCATCACCATTGTATTGGCGTGTATTGCCATTAGCTTTTTTGGCACATGTAGTTGCCATTATCTTTTTATTAGATCAGTGACAGGTGGTGACAGATTACTCATTGTTCTTTTTCTATTGGTTATCTTGTTTGATTGCTCAGTTTACAAGGGATACTTTGTCAAAATTTTCCCAGGATTCTTTCACATCTACTTGGTTACTTTGGAGACTTTGTGAGCAGGCTTATGCTCATGGTTTTATATGCATGGTAGATGCATGGTTATGTGACAGGTGGTTCACATGGTTTTCTTCTCCAGCAAGACATTTTTTATGTGAGTTATGCATATGGATATGCAGGTGTGATCCTATTGAGGATAGAGTATTGTTTCTAGTCTCTTGTTACATTGCTAGTCTTGGATTGCCAGCATGGTATCTTCTCGATTCGATGGTACTGACTTTCTGAGATGGAAAGCTCAGATGTTGCATACATTGCTTCGTGCAGGGTTACACATGTATGTGCATAGAGATGCATAGAGGCCTCTTGACATGCCCGATCATGTATGGATGAATATGGATGCATTGGCCAGCTCCACTATTCGATTACAGCTTGTGGATTCTATATATAAGTCTCTTATGTATGAGGAGACGAGTAGTGCATTATGGCAGAGACTACATGATATGTATGCGAGTCCATTGACTCATGTGAGACATAGATCACATCGACGACTTCGATGTTGGCACTGTGGTCGTGAGGGCTATATTCTACGACGTTGCTTCAGGAGGATGCGACGACGATGTCAGAGATATGCACGTGATGCACGTCACGTAGTGATTTCAAGAGAGTCTATGGCAGTTGATTATGCCAGTGATGGTGATATCACTTTCTCCTATGGTTCGTCTCATGATTCCTCTTGCTCATTAGATAGCACACATATGGCTTGGTTGCTTGATGCATTAGCCAGTTTTCATGTTACTCCACATCGTGAGTGGTTTTGTCGATTCTCAGGTGAGAGTCGTGGATCTGTGCAGTTGCCTAATGGTACGACATATGACATTGAGGGTGCACGAGATGTATGCCTTATGCTACCTAGTGGAGCATCACTTATTCTTAGACATGTACGTTATGTGCCTTCATTCCCTATGAGCTTGATTTCAGTTAGCCAGTTACATGAGAGCATATGTTATGCATTCCTTGGTGAGCATCATTTTCAGTTGCAGTCGGGACAGCTTACGCTTGTCAGAGGTGCCAGGGTTGGGCACAAGTATCCACTATAGGTACTTCATGTGAGAGACAGTCTCGTCTCAGTGGGAGTTCAGCCTTATGTGCGATGTGAGACTCCTCATGTCTCATTTTGTCTACCTACACATAGGTCTATTGACATTCATGATGCACATGTATGGCAGGATTCAGATGATCAGATGGATGCACATGTAGAGCATGTTTTGGATGCTCATGATGCTTATATAGAGCATGATTTGGTTGATCATATGGATGGTCATATGGAGCATACTTTGGATGATCATTTGGATGCTTTACAGCATGATGTGGATGCTCATGTAGAGCATTGTGATGATACTCATTTAGAGTGTGATCATCAGTTTGATCTTGGTGTTGATGTTGTGCAGTTAGCTCATGTGGAGCATGATGATACACTTGGTGTGGTAGAGCATGATAGCTCTTATGATACATAGTGTATACCAGAGCATATGTTGAAGCTCAAAGTCAAGGACAAAGCATGGAAGCACATCAAAAGGTGGACACACAAGGAAAGGGAGCAAGTAGGGAGCTCCAAGAAGTGTATGTCAAATTTTCAGAAGAATCCCCTACAAAAATAGTGATTTTCATCACTAAAAACCATTGTAGATACCATTATCTATTTTTAGTAACTCCATTTTGTTCAAGCCGAGGAGTCCTCGAGCTTGAGGAGTATTAGAAGTACCATCGTACCAATTTTCATAATTTTTAGACTTCGTTTGAGCCATCAAATAAGCCCTGGAACCTAATTTTTAACTAGGCGGTACACTAGGTCTGGACAGGGCCAAAACTAGTCAAAAAACTATAAAAAGAGCTAGAGAGCTCATTTTTGGGGTTAGTTGGTTAGAGAATAGAACTTTTGTAAGAGAACTCTTTTGCAATCTAAGCTTTCCATTGTTCCTCTCTTTGATCTTACTTTGTGCGTGTGTGTGTGTATGTGTGTGCATGTTTGTGTGCTTTCACTCACGCACTTGTGCCTTCACTTGCTCGTGGTCTTCATACCGGTCCTCACGTCTCCGCGGATTGACAAGTAAAGGGGGTGGTGCTTACGCTTGAGCTACACCAAATTTTGGCGCTGTTGCCGAGGAGAGAGCTTCGAGGACGAGCGTTGTGATGGTAAGATCGTAGATTTGCGACGTTGGAAGGTAAAAAAACTGTCATTTCAGTTCATTTTCTGTTTTTTCCTCTTCATCTTCTTCATCATCATCATCTCCACCTTCTTCCATCTTCTTCTTCATAGAAATTTCTTGTTTTTTAGTGCATTCTCACCATTTTCATACCATTTTTCATGCATTATTGTGTGGGAAGTAGTTAGGAGAAGCAAGGGAGAGCAAGCACTGTGTTTTTTTCATGATTTTCTGCTCATACAGAGCTCGCCATAGCCGGCGCTCAGAAATTTGAATTTCCCGCCAAAAAACACGATTCTGTGATGAAAATCGCGATTCTGTGATTGTGCTCAAAATCGCGATTCTCACAAATCACGATTTTCGGTCAAAAAACACGAATTTGAGAAAACACGATTCCCTACTCAAAATCGCGATTCTCACAAATCACGATTTTCAGTAAAAAACACGATTTTGTGAAAAAAGGCGATTCTGTGAAAACACAAATTTTTGCTCAACATCGCGATTTTCAAAAACACGATTTTGTGCTCAACATCGCGATTTTCATGCCAAAAACACGATTCTGAGAAAATACGATTTTCAATGGGCTCAAAATCGCGATTCTCACAAATCACGATTTTCAGCCAAAAAACACGATTTTGTGAAAAAAAGGCGATTTTGTGTAATCACGATTTTTTGCGCAAAATCGCGATTTTCTAAAAACACGATTTTGTGCTCAACATCGCGATTTTCATGCCAAAAACACGATTCTGAGAAAATACGATTTTCAGCGGGCTCAAAATCGTGATTCTCACAAATCACGATTTTCAGTAAAAAAACACGATTTTGTGAAAAAAGGCGATTCTGTGAAAACACGAATTTTTGCTCAACATCGCGATTTTCAAAAACATGATTTTGTGCTCAACATCGCGATTTTCATGCCAAAAACACGATTCTGAGAAAATACGATTTTCAGTGGGCTCAAAATCGCGATTCTCACAAATCACGATTTTCAGCCAAAAACACGATTTTGAGAAAACACGATTTTGTGAAAAAAACACGATTTTGTAAGTCACGATTCTCTGAGTCAAAATCGCGATTTTCAAAAACACGATTTTGTGCTCAACATCGCGATTTTCAGAAACACGATTTTGTGCTCAACATCGCGATTTTCATGCCAAAAACACGATTCTGAGAAAACACGATTTTGTGAAAAAAACACGATTTTGTAAGTCACGATTCTCTGAGTCAAAATCGCGATTTTCAAAAACACGATTTTGTGCTCAACATCGCGATTTTCAGAAACACGATTTTGTGCTCAATTGACATCGCGATTTTCAGAAACACGATTTTGTGCTCAACATCGCGATTTTCAGAAACACGATTTTGTGCTCAACATCGCGATTTTCAGAAACACGATTTTGTGCTCAACATCGCGATTTTCAGAAACACGATTTTGTGCTCAACATCGCGATTTTCAGAAACACAATTTTGTGCTCAACATCGCGATTTTATGAGTTCACAAAATCGCGATTCTCTGAAAGTTAACAAAATCGCGATTCTCTGAAAGTTCACAAAATCGCGATTTTCTCTAAAGGTCCTGTTTGCCTGTTTGACCCCCAGGAGCCTGAATTGGCATAACTTTTTCATCCAAAGTCCATTTTTTGAGCTCTATAGCTCGTTGGAAAGCTCGTTTCAAATCCTACACGACCTCAACTATTTTTTTCAAGAATAACGGGTTGATTTTGAGATAGGATAATTTGAAGTTGACCCTCAAGTGGGACTAGGGAACCAAGGGGACTCCAAAGAATTTTGAACCATACCAAGGGGAAAATTTGGACTCTTGACTAAAGCTTATGAACCTGAGATCTGGTAGACACTTAGGCAAGGATAAACAAAGCATTAGATCTTCTGAGGCTAGTGTCAACCATACATCCAAGTCTTGGGCACAACAACTAAGTGGTCATCTTTTACTAAGTTCAGACACAAGTGATTCAGAAATGTCTTTTAGTATGGGAAAACCTGCAGGTGGCTCAGGGACTGCCCATCTACAAACACCAGAAGGTCCCTATAAGACACAGTTGGAATATATTCGGACCAACCAATTAGGTGCTCGCATTTATGAGGATGGTCTGAGGCGATCAGTGGTCCAACTCAAAAATCTAGATCAATCCTTTGGACTTGAACACCCGGTGGTCAAGTTCGAAGAGGGTTCATACATTGATAAGGAAGGAACCATGTATGTGGTCACCAACCTACCAGATAGGACTGATGAGTTTGGAAATGTCATTCCTGAGAATGAAATAGGAGACCTAGAACAAGGAAATGTAGGACAAGGACCCCAGACTCCTAGAGGTAAGTCAGTTTTGACCCGAGTGATCACTCCGGACCGGATCCCTCAAGACAACAAAAGCATTGAACTATTTTTGAATAGAGAAACAGAGGAAGCCTTTTGGAGATTCAAGCCAGATCAACCTAGCCAATTGGGCATAGTTATCATCTATGAATTCAAAGATCCTGAGATACCAGACAAAGTTGTCTACCTGGATAACACATCAGAGAAGATATTTTTGGTAACAGAACATGATAGACATGCATATACTTGGAAGAATGAATTGATTTTCCCCCCCACCAAGATCCAATGTTTCCCATGGCCTCCAAGGTGTAGGATCTTCCCACGCTCATGAAGCCCAGAGAGAAAGAACTAGAGAGAGACCTGAGGTAAGTTTTGCACACACCGTGGGCAGGAATAGATCAGGATTTGGAAATGAAAGACCTGAAAGAGAGAGACATCAAGCACATAGGCAAAAAAGAGATGAACATGATTTTCCATTGCCTAGACCCCGAGAGTACCCAAGAACCCTTAGACCCACTCAAGTGATCAAGGCAATGAAGAATTATTTTGACGGGTCAGGAGATCCTTATGATCATGTGGCCGAGTTCAAACAAGTGTTAAGAGCTGAACAGGTTGAGGATTTATTCACCCAATACGAGGCATTTGGTTTGAGTCTTAAGGGCACTGCCTTGGCTTGGTTTCAACCATTGAGTAGTCGCAACTATCGCGATATAGGTCAACTGCTAGACGAATTCATTGTAGAATTTTCCAAGAGTGGTATCAGGCATAACACATCATCCTTGATCCACAGTTTCAAGCAGACACCCCAAGAAACAGTGCGACTAGCAGGTAGAAGGTTCAGACAGTACCTAGAAAGATGCCCTGCTCCCGAGTTACCGACACCAGCCAAACAAGTGGCTTTGTTCTTAGATGGCTTACTGAGCATAAAGTTAAGATCATATGTATATTTGAAAGAGCCTAGATCCATAGAAGAGTGCGTGCGGACATGCATTGACATAGAAGATAACTTGGGTGAGGAGTTAGGATTGTCCAAACTCTACAAAGATTCGGATAGTTCTACTAGTCATACTTCAAAGATCTCCACAGAAATAGAAGAGATAGCTGAGCAAGTTGCCAAGAAGCTGGGAGTCCAAAATAAACAAACACAGAGAGTCACTCCAGTGAATCGGTGTTATACTTGTGGGGGCGACCACATGGCTAATGTATGCCCAATGCAAAACCAAAACATTAGAGAAAGGAATGCTCCATATTGCACTATTGAGAGAAAATACACAAACCACACGGCTCAAGATTGTCCCTACAATAGGCAGGCTGTTAGACAGAATTATCAGCAACCTTACCCACAAGGTAGGTATCAGAACCAATACCAACAGCCATATTATAGACCACAACAGCAATATCAGGTACCATATAGGCCACAACCTGTCTTGGGAAACCAACCACCAGCTCCAGCCAACGTGATTCCAGTCAAATATGCTGTGGGAGAGGAAAATCCAAACAGAGCATTGGTGCCCCTAACCCCATTGATACCAGATAATGATTCTCATGCTCATAGTTCAGACTACTCCCATGAAGGTAGTCCACATGCGTATTACACAGAGTCACCTGAACATAGTGAGATTTACTCGTATCAATATGAGGCACCACCTATGGAGCAAAATTGGGAGCCAGAATACTCCAATGTCATGTACACAAATCCTAACCCTAGGCCCCAATTGAGACAAATGAGACCACAAGCCCCTAGAGGATCTTGTTTTAGATGTCAAGGTGATCATTTCATTCGTGACTGTCCCCACCCATCATCTCCGAGTCAAGGACAGGCTATCACAATACAGGCTTTTTGCCCTGATTGTGGCAAAGACCATCTCCCTAGAGATTGTCCAAGAAACCCCTCCAGCGCACCCAAGATTACACCCATTAATGTAGTAGGCTTAGTGGCGGATTCAAGTTCAAGTAGTAGTAAGGTGGCACCTATACAGGCAGTTACTAGGGCACAAGCATTAAAACAGGATAAACCTGTAGAACAATCAGAGTCGAGTGAATCGGGAGAGCCTAGTAAGAGGAAAACAAGAACATGGGAGGATACCAGAGAGAAGGCCAATCGCAAGTGGAATAAAAAGTTATCAGAACTAGAAGAAAGCTTAAAAGAAGCGAAAACAAAAATAGAAGACATTGCATCTCAAAGCCCCTCGCATGCCGAAACTCCATCCACTCCACCTCATCCCACCCCACCACCCATTGTAAATAGACCACAACCAGGGTCTGTTCTTGCAGATCCAACCCCAGAAGGCTTGGACATGATGTTCAAGGCCTACCAGGCTCAACTTCAAGAAGGGCCTACAGCTGCAAACCTAGACAAGAGTTATCCTAGAGCGGACTTAGAGATTGAACGGATGAAAATGTGCATGAAAATGGTAGAACAAGCTCAAGCTATACTTGAGACTAGTCAAAAGTTCAATCAGACAAACTCTGTCAAAGGGGAATTGCATTTCAAAGGCTTACTAGAACGATTAGAGCAGTTGGTAAACAAACCACAAGTTTCTTTACCTCCACAAGCTCAACAAGTTATTGAAAGAGGAAGCTCATCACCAATGGGAGCTTATGTTCCTAATTCCATGGATCCAGGAATACCTCCTTCAATTCAACAGTACTCCTTCAATGGGCCAAGGAGAAGGCTAATTCCCCTCCTATTCCTGAGATTGATGATCTTCATGATCAATTTCCCCAAGACATTCCATCTATTTACGGAGATGAAGCAGAACAACAAGAAGACGGAAGGTTAGATTTTGAATCTAATACCTTAGAAGAACTGCCTCAATTTCCAGGCCCATGGGAATCTGAATCTCTCCAGATTAGAGCTCCCACAATACTAGTAAGAAATGAAGACTCAGTGGTTCCAAGGAACACGGATGTCGTGAAGAACACTAAGGTTCAGTGTCATCTCACTGTAGAAGAGCTGCTCAAAGCAAACCTGAGCTTTGGAATCATGTGAAGGATCAGGTTCCAGAACTTGATTCCAACATGGCAAAAGCAGGCTCCAAGCAAAGGGTACCAGAGATACCTCTAGACAAAATAGGGGACATGTGTGAGGGTGAAGAAGGTAATACTTATCTTCCAATCACCTACCAAGGTTACACAACCAAAGCAATCATAGATTCAAGTGCTGGTGTTGCTATTGCGACCACCTCCTTGTGGAAGCAATGGGGCAAGCCCACATTAAGACCAACTAGAATGAAGCTTCAAATGGCTGATGGTCATTTTGAAAGACCTCTAGGATTGCTAGAAGGGATCACTCTAACCACTTGTGGTGTAGAGTTTGAGCACACATTTGCTATATGTGACTTTGAGAAAAATAATGTCTATGAGATGATCCTAGGAAGACCCTTCCTACGACAATTGCAAATAGTACAGGATTGGGGAACTAACTCCTTGTACTTACAGCACTTAGGGGTCACCACCAAGGTCAATTTGAAGGATTACACCTTCAGAGATGTACCACCCCTACAGTGGAATTCTATCCACAAAGCGAAAGAAGATTCCATCTCTGTGCATTCTGAAAGTTCACCTGATCCATCATGGCTACATGAAGATACTCATTTGTGGATGTGCAAGGTCGCAAAGGAAGAGGAAAAACGTTTAAAGGCAAGAGAAGAAGGAACTTCGCTAGGAGATAGACCAGTTAGAGACCCAGCCTACACACCGATGATCTTTCCAGATGAGGAGTTTGAGCCTCATGGCTGGCTTGAAATCTTAGCCACCATGGACATTGCTGTCAATGAGGAACAGTGGACACCTCATTGTGATTGGTGAGCTCAGACAAATCTTCAACAAGTGTAGAGAATATCGGGTGTGTTTGAACCCAGAAAAGTGTGTGTTTATGGTGCGTCAAGGTAAAATCTTAGGTCATATTGTTTCTAAGAATGGAATCTCAACAGATGAAGATAAGGTACGAGCCATAGCGGAGCTACCAAGGCCAAGGAATATTAAAGAGGTACAAGCCTTTATGGGCCATTGTGGATACTACCGTAGGTTTATCCACATGTACGCGATCATAGCTAGACCCCTTTATGCCTTGTTGTCTAATTTTGAGTGGAACGACGAATGCGAGAATTCTTTCAACGAACTGAAGAAACGTTTGTGCACGGCACCAATACTCACCACTCCTGATTGGAATAAACCATTCCATGTCCATGTGGATGCATCCAATCATGCCATAGGATGTGTGCTGGCACAACCCACAAGTGAAGGAAACTTAGATTTGCCCATAGCATATGCTAGTAGACAGCTCACTGCAGCTGAACGGAACTATACCACAACTGAGCGAGAGGGCTTAGGCATGGTATATGCTGTGAAGAAGTTTAGACACTATTTATTGGCCAGCAAGTTCAAGTTTTTTACTGATCATCAAGCTTTGTTATATTTGGTCAATAAACCTTGCAATACTGGACGCTTAGTAAGATGGTTCCTCTTACTAATGGAATATGACTTTGAAGTTGTTGTCAGGAAAGGTAGAACCCACCTTCGGGCAGATCACCTTTCTCGCATCACTTCAGGAGAGTCACCGCAAGGAGTGTCTGACGAATTACCCGATGCTTATCTGTTCAATTTAGAAGTTGTTCCTAAATGGGCAAATAAGTTGGTACCAGTCCTAACCTTTGGCCCTGCAAATAAGAATGTGAAAACATCACAAGAAGAAATTGTAAAATCACAAAAATATCACATATTAGCAGGAAGCATGTACAAACAAGATACTGAGGGTGTATTAGCTTGTTGTGTGGAGGATGATGAACATAGTAGTTGGCTGCAACAAGCCCATGAAGGAATGCTAGGAAATCACTATTCTAAACAACGAACATTGCAGAATCTAAAGCGTTTAGGAGTGTATTGGCCTAGCATGGACAAAGAAATACATGAGTGGATTAAGAATTGTCCAAGGTGCAGAGAGAGACCCCCAGTGGAGCATGCGACCCTTTATCAAGTGTCATTAGTTCCAGATTGGAGTGCTCCATTGGTAGAGTTTATGAGATCGGGAAGATTACCCAAAGAGGCTAGTCTAGCAAGAAGACGAAGCATGGAGCAAGAGGCTCAAGGCTATGCCTTAGTAGGGGACAACCTATACCGAAGAGGCAAAGATGGTTACTTAAGACTATGCGTTCATGAATCAGACTATTTAAAGGTCTTAGAGACCGCACACAGTGGTGTTGCAGGTGGACATTTTGGTCCTGACCGAGTGATCAAGACCATTCTATTCTCAGGACTTTGGTGGCCCACTCTTCATATGGATGCACATACCTATGTGAAGAAATGTGACACATGCCAACGTGCACAATATCCAGTGAGAAAAGACGAGATGCCCTTGAGGCCAATGATGGGAGGACGTGCATTTTCAAAGTGGGGCATAGACTTCATAGGTCCTATTAACCCCCCAGCTAGAAACTCCCATGCAGAGTACATCATTGTAGCCACAGATTACCTTACAAAGTGGGTAGAAGTCAAAGCCACAACAAAGAATGATGCTCAGACTACGGCTAAGTTCTTATTCGAGAATGTGTTCACGAGATATGGACTACCAATAGAGTTGGTGAGCGATAGAGGCACACACTTCTTGAATGAAGTCATTGAAAATCTTCTCTAAGAATTCTTGGTGATACATAAGAAATCTGCCCCCTATCACCCACAAGCCAACGGACAAGCCGAGAGTACCAATAAGATCCTCTGTAACGTATTGACAAAACTGGTAAATAATAAACGCTCTGATTGGGACAAACAACTTCATCATGCTGTTTGGGCTTATCGAGTTGCCTACAAAACGGTACTCAACGCCACCCCATTTCAGATGGTCTTCGGACAGAACGCTGTGCTACCATTAGATTTCTTAATCCCTGCCTTAAAAGTAGCACAAGAGTATGAGTGGAATGGGCATGAATTGTCCTCTAGGATCTTTGATCTCGAACGCTTGGGTGAGACGAGGCTACGAGCGGCAGCAGGCATCTACGCTGCAAAGAAGAGGCAAAAGGCATACTTTGATGCACACATCAAGGATAAGGGATTGAAAGAGGGAGATCTAGTGTTGGTATACACACTAAAACAACATGCCCGTAAGTTGGAAAAAAGAGGATACGGACCCATGATCATTAATAGAACTTCCACTAGTGGTGCAGTTCAGTTGGCCACTCTAGAAGGAGATATCTTGCCAAACTATATTAGTGGCTGTAGAGTCAAGCTATATCAAGAACCTCTTACTGAGGATATGCTAATGAGACTCAACACTGCTAAGAAGCGAAAAGAAGAAGAGTTAAGAGTGAGAGAAGAAGCACAGGTAGAGGCCAGAGAGCATATTAGGCGAAATAAGTTAAGGCGATTAGGCCTAGAGGTCAACTCAAAAGCCACAAAATATCACATGGATATGTGTCAGAAGTCAGGCATAGCAACTTCTCAGGTCATTGACCGAAGACCCTTTGTGACCATAGAGATAGGACAAGGGAAGGGTGCAAGGACGGTGAAAGCATTGATTGACTCAGGTGCAGCAAGTAGTGCAGTTAGACTTTCCTACTGCCAAGACTTGGGGTTGAACATCAATCCCATAGAAGCTTATCTCATAGGATTGGGAGGTGTGGAAACCCCTTGTTTGGGCGAGGTGGAACTTCCCATCTACCTTCAAGATGTTCCAATGAAAGTCAAAGCGCTAGTATGTCAAGATGAGAACCTTACAGAACCACTTGTCTTGGGTCAAGATTGGATCTATGACCATGCAGTTAACTTAAACCTAAGAAGTCAAATTCTTCAAGTTTGGGTACATGAACAATGCATTACATTAGAATTAGAGAACTGCATGCTCCTAAATCATGGCACCACACACTCTCTTAGTTCTTCCAAGACTAATCATATGAAAGAAGATGTTGTATGTGTCAAAAGCTCTATGATGCAGAAGGAGTCAATCATGGAAGACCAGGTTCGAAGGCGGGTGGATCTTTCTTCTTCTCCAAAGAATCAAGTAGCCACAATAGTGAGTCCACCACACAAGCAAACACAACCGTTCACGACAACTGCTACATCAAATAGAAAGACACCATTCGATAAAAAAGCAGTTCCGAGCATGAAGCAGATATGGGTACGCAGAGGAGAGCAACCACCAACCTTGCCCCCACAAATTCCATCCATGCAAACCAACCAGGCCAGAAGACGAAGGAAGCAGCTCAGACAAGCTCAATCACAAGGTATCCAACAAGTTTGGGTGCCTAAGAAGTTAGCTGCAGCTCAACAAGGGCAATTACAGATGTGGGTACCTAAGAAGCTCCTACATCCACAACAACCTTTGTTCTCCCACATGCAAAAGGTTTCAACAAAGAAGCCAAAAAGAGAAAAGGGTAAGAACCACGTACAGAGACCAAAGGAAGATCAAATCAGCTCTTCAACATTAGTAGGAAGACATGCAAAAAGGATATGGGTTTGGAAGCCAAAAGTGCAAGTAGCCTCCACCGAACCAAAGCGTCAACCACACTGGATACCACAGTTCAGAAAGCATCGAAAGAGAAAGACGCCTGAAGTGACCTCTACAGTGCCAAATGATGTTCTAAAATGGACTCGAATAAGGCGGATTACATCAGTTCGGGACTCAATGGATACCTCCACCCAGGTCGGCATCAACCTCCACAAATAACACCGAAAGCCTCGAACGAGCAACAACCATGTGCTCCTTGCACAACCCTGTCTTTTGCACCATTCAAGTCATGCATTTCCAAAGTATGCATTAATATAGGGCCACATTACACGGCCGTGCATAGACACACTTGAGAATCCCACGCACAAGAGCACAGTGACATATGTCAAATATTTCTATTGATACTAACTTTTGTGTTCTTGTTTTGTGATATCCTTTTCCTCAAAAAAAAAAAAAAAAGGGGGAGAAAGAAAAGTGGGAGAGAGCTTGTTCCCAGGTTTGGCTTATGAAACATGAATGAGTCATGCTTAGTTGAAGGTGGAACTGTTGATTACTAGGCATTTAGCAATTTGGATAGAAGTGTGTCTCGGCCAGCAGTGAGATTATTGCTGCCTTATCTGGTAGATGACAAGCATTTGGCATGAACATGGCATCTACAACTATGATTTTCTCTTACCATGGTAGGAATGAAGAGCTTGAAGGTCCACAACTTGAGTGATGCTTAACTACTTCATGTACCAGAGCATCCAAGGAGATATCTGCAAAGGGTAGTTCTAGAGGAGAACACTTCTGCATATGGTGAGCTAAAGAGAATATGTGAAACTCAGCTTGGTGTAGTTACCCGATGTTGCTTGCCAAGGAATATAAAGAAATTCAATTCTCAGTATTTGACAAATGTTGCTTTGAAAAGAGGAGAGGAGATCCACCACTCAAAAGATCTCATCAGTGGACAATCAACATGGACATTCATCAACAATGTTCCATCCCAAAGGCCGAGTGTACAACACGAAGAGACAAACATCCATCAACCTTCTCCATGGTAAGTATCTTTACTCTGGAAACACCATAACCATGATAGTTTAGGAAACCTCTTCGTCAGCATACCCTTGAGCACTTAGCTCAAGACCCGCAATTTTTGCACCATGCTTCTTCCAATGCATTTTCCAAGTAAGCATGCGTAGGGCTACATTACAAGGCCGTGCACACGGCACATACTTTTTTCAACCCAGGCACGAACACACTTACCCATCATTCATTATGGGTTATGAGTAGTTGGCATGATTGCTCTCAACATCATCTTTGGAAGAGCTAGCGGACGTTATGGGAACAACATCCATATCTCGGAAGCAGATTGAAGCTAGTAGTTGCTCCAAATCACTCTTGACAACCTCTTTTGAGCAACTTGCAGTTTTGAAAGCTCACAACGACACATTCTTGCTGGAATCCAAGGAACCAGCTCATACAACGGATGGACACCACCTCTCAAAGCACTACATGGAACAACCCTTCCAACAAGGGTCTGTCAGGGACGACATACTCGAGAGGGGGGGGAGTGTTGAAGCTCAAAGTCAAGGACAAAGCATGGAAGCACATCAAAAGGTGGACACACAAGGAAAGGGAGCAAGTAGGGAGCTCCAAGAAGTGTATGTCAAATTTTCAGAAGAATCCCCTACAAAAATAGTGATTTTCATCACTAAAAACCATTGTAAATACCATTATCTATTTTTAGTAACTCCATTTTGTTCAAGCCGAGGAGTCCTCGAGCTTGAGGAGTATTAGAAGTACCATCGTACCAATTTTCATAATTTTTAGACTTCGTTTGAGCCATCAAATAAGCCCTGGAACCTAATTTTTAACTAGGCGGTACACTAGGTCTGGACAGGGCCAAAACTAGTCAAAAAACTATAAAAAGAGCTAGAGAGCTCATTTTTGGGGTTAGCTGGTTAGAGAATAGAACTTTTGTAAGAGAACTCTTTTGCAATCTAAGCTTTCCATTGTTCCTCTCTTTGATCTTACTTTGTGCGCGTGTGTGTGTATGTGTGTGCATGTTTGTGTGCTTTCACTCACGCACTTGTGCCTTCACTTGCTCGTGGTCTTCATACCGGTCCTCACGTCTCCGCGGATTGACAAGTAAAGGGGGTGGTGCTTACGCTTGAGCTACATCATATTAGCTCTCAGGATGCACAACTAGATACATCCTTGGTTACGAGCATGGCTGATTTAGATGCTGAGGAGTCAGCAGTTATGCAGTCAGCCTTATGTGCGATGGGAGACTCGTCATGTCTCATTTTTTCTACCTACAGATAGGTCTATTGACATTCATGATGCACATGTATGGCAGGACTCAGATGCTCAGATGGATGCACATGTAGAGCATGTTTTGAATGATCATGATGCTTATATAGAGCATGGTTTGGTTGATTATATGGATGCTCATATGGAGCATACTTTGGATGATCAGTTGGATGCTTTAGAGCATGATGTGGATGCTCATGTAGAGCATTGTTATGATACTCATTTAGAGTGTGATCATCAGTTTGATCTTGGTGTTGATGTTGTGCAGTTAGCTTATGTGGAGCATGATGATACACTTGGTGTGGTAGAGCATGATAGCTCTTATGATACATAGTGTATACTAGAGCATATTAGCTCTCAGGATGCACAACTAGATACATCCTTGGTTACGGGCATGGCTGATTCAGATGCTGAGGAGTCAGTAGTTATGCAGTCATTCTTGGATTCGCTCATGCCAGATGTTGACATAGATGTGTCAGGACATGTTAGTCTTGATGATGGTGCTTTGGATGCCTTGGATACAGGCATGGCCGACATACTTAGGTTAGCCAGGATAGCACATGTTACGTCATCATTCGGGAGTCTGATGTACGAGTTATTATGCTCGAGACCAGATCTTGCAGTTGCTATTGGAGCATTTGCACTTGGAGTTGTCAGTCGTTCGATGATTGACATAGGCATAGAGCGAGTGGGAGCTTTGCAGGAACTTCATCAGTTCTTGCATCAGTCATATGTGAGCTTGAGTCTTATCGATATGAGTCTAGAGCAGTTTGAGGTGCATGGATACACCTTGTTCGAGGCGGTTGGTGTAGGCTGATCTGGTATGGGTAGTGATCCGGACTCTTCTTGTACATTATTGTATAGTCCTACATCATTCTTTGTATATGTTACCACTTATGGTCACATTGACCCTTAAGTGGGAGATTGTTGGGGATGTAAGGGTCATGTGACCTTACCCCCATATTCATATATATACATCATATATAGAGTATTGCCTCAAGAGAGATCATTATGTGGGTTTCGAGGCTCCCACGAATGTCCGTGCATCTCTCCTCTCTTCTCTGTCCCTCCATCTCCTCCTTCCTCCTCTTGTTCTGCACACCAAATCCCTTCAATCCCTATATGATTGCTCCATCCACTATTACTGATGCTGGTCGTGGTCTCTTTATTGTAGAGGATTTGTATGTGCCTCCAAACTCTGAAGTCACTCTTATGTCGTTTTGTGGTCCTATATATGGATGGGGAGATTGGCATCGACTTTCACGTTATGTTCAAAGCATGAGTACTTATGGAATATGCTTGAACGCAGCATCCCTTACTAGTAGAAGGATTTTACATGCAGAAAATGAAAGATTATATATTGATGGAAGACCTTACACACATGGAAATATAGCAGGTTTAATAAATAGTAGTCGAGGGTTACATAATAGTTCAAGGACTAATTGCACATTTGAGGAGCATGAAAATAGTCATGAATCACCATACATGAGTAGAGATGTATCAAGATACATAGTTGTTAATGCTATTACTACATTACATGCCAGTGATGAGCTATTAGTGAATTATGGATGGTGTAGACCTCCAAGAGCACCTTTTAGCTAGAGAGAATAAAAATTTTCTATCCATATTTAATAAGTTATATACTTAATTTTATATTTTAAGTTTACTTTTTATTCATTTATGGAATACTAATGAATTTAACTTATATGTGTAGATTCTAATGTATGATGTTGATGATATTCCTCCACAACATTCACAATTGCTAGTAAGACTAAGGAAGTTCGTATGCATGGTTATTTCCATGGATTAAAGGAACTGTTGGAGTTAAATGATCAAGAGTCTTGTCTTTTCAAGGGCAATGAGAGAGAGAACAATAGGAGGAATACGAGAAACACAACATCAATAGAGAAATGCCAAAATTGACTATATATGCAGACATTGGACAAAAATGCAAAATTGACAGATCTAAATGTGTAAATGATGGAGATAAATAGGGATAATGTTTAGCATATTTGTAACATTTGAATCACTCAAGAATATGAATCTGCTCCATAAAGGCATGTTTGAAAGAAGACTTCAACTGTGCACCAAAAGAAAAGAGGTGAAGCTTTTGGAAATTGCTCAGGATAGGCTGAAGCAGTTCAAGTGGAAGAGGGGTTCTATCAAGAGGATTCTCCTCATCCTCAATAGAAGGTGGAGAGTGAAATGGAGGTGTGAGAAATGGCACCATAGATTCTTATGCATCTGGAATCTATGAGTCAACATAAAGCACTCCTACTTGATGTGGTTGATCCTCCACAATGGAGTATGGAAGGGTGCCAAAGCTAGGGAGTATGGCATCAATGATGGAGTATGTGTGTTCTCTAGCACTAAGGAGGATAACCCCCAACTTATTTTTCAAGTAGAGGCATGCCCAAAATTTTTGGAACTTTCTGCAACCTTTTTGCAAAAGAGAGAATTTCAAACTCAGCTACAAGGAAGATCTCCTTGGTGACTATAATAGGATGGATTTTCTTCTTTGGAATCTTTGGAGGGGGCATATTCTATGAGTTGTTGGAGATAGACGTCTGCGGAAGCACGCGAACAACACAAGGAAGAAGAAGAAGCTTGGAGCACAACACACAAGACTGAATGTATTACTAGAGAATGTACAAAGATAAGTAGCCCATTAGGGCAATAGGCGTATATACAAGCCGGGGGAAAAAAACCTCCTAAAGAGGGAAAAAAGTGCCCCGGCGGTCCTAGAGTGTTCACACACATCACTACCTAAATATATCAACAAATCCCCCCTGGGAGTGATGCGGTGAACAAGGAGCTGGTACTCATGTATAAGGAAGTGCCAAGCTATGTGGAAATCACTCCACAAAAGGAAGTAAGCCCAAAGCTTTGCGGAAAGCTTCAAACTTCTCCCTAGGCAGAGCCTTCGTGAAAAGGTCTGCAATGTTCTCCTACGTGGGCACATATGCCAAGCTGATCTCCCCAGTAGAGAGCCTCTTCCTGACATAGTGATAATGCACCTCAATGTGCTTAGTGCGAGCATGGAACACAGGGTTCCTCGCAACTGCCAATGTGCTCTGACTGTCAGTGAAGATGGTGGTGGCAGAAGACTGGCCAACACCCAAATCAGCCATAAGGCGTCTGAGCCACAGACACTCAACAGTCGTTGTGAAAGCTGCCCTATACTCAGCCTCACAACTGGAAGTGGCCACAGTAGGCTGCTTCTTGCTCAACCAAGATATACATGAGCTACCAAGCATGAAGCAAAAACCACTAGTGGACACACGAGTGTCATAGCAACCAGCCCAATCTGAGTCAGAAAAAGCATGCAAATTTGGCGGTAGTGATCCCCCCTTGGGATAAAACAACCCAAGTAGCTGAGTACCACTCAAGTAGCGAAAGATTCGCTTAACCGCTTTCCAATGCGTGACTCCTGGGCAATGCATAAATCTGCTCATCTGTGAGACAGCAAACTGAATACCTGGCTGAGTAATGCATAAGTAAATCAAGCATCCAACAGCCTCCTGATAGAGAACATCATCAAATGCATCTCCAGCATCATGAAGACTCAATCGTAAACCTGTCTCCATAGGAGTGGCAATAGGCTTACAGTCTTCAAGGCCAAAACGCTGCAATAATGTGTCAATATATTTCGTTTGACACAAAGCCATTCCACCATCAACATGCATAAACTGAATGCCCAAATAGTGATGCGAATTCCCCAAGTCAGACATCTCAAATGAGGCATGCAAATCAGCCTTAAAATCAGCAATATGTGTCTCAATAGGACCAGTGAGCAGCATGTCATCAACATAGACAACAATGATCAGAAGCACATCATTAGCACACTTAACATATAAGGTGCTTTCAGTTGGACTATTCTCAAAACCATGTGCAATCAGATAGGCATGTATCTTCTCATACCAAGCACGTGGTGCTTGCTTTAAACCATATAATGCCTTCTTTAACCTGCAAACCTGGTTTTCATGCCCTTTCTGCACAAAGCCACGGGGCTGAAAAACATACACTTCTTCATGCAAGTCACCATTCAGAAATGCTGTTTTAATGTCCAACTGATGTACATTCCAACCATGATGGGCTGCAAGTGCACAAATGCTGCGAACAGTAGTCATATGGCATGTAGGTGCAAAGGTCTCATCAAAATCAATGCCTCTTTCCTGTGCATAACCCTTTGCAACAAGCCTAGCCTTATACCTGTCAACTGTACGATCAGGTTTACGCTTCAGCTTGTATACCCACTTAGTGCCAATGGCCTTCTTGCCAGGAGGCAAGTCACATAAAGACCATGTACCATTCTTCATTATAGCATCATATTGAGATTGCATAGCAGCCATCCAATTTTTTGAACTTTGTGCTTCATCAAAAGAAACAGGCTCATTCTCATCAGAGAGACTAGATGCAGCCATAGCATAGCAATCTGATGCAAAGGAGGCACTATGAGAGCCTGAACGAGTACGATATGACAAAGGTGCATCTAATTTGCTGTCACGCAAAGTCTGCACCAACCATTTTGGCATAGTTTTTGCCTGCTCAATATCAGCTCTCTCATCAACAAGTGCATCATGTAAATCTGCATCAGAAATGGAATGATCTGCATCATCATATGAAACCTGCAAAGGTTGAGAAGTTGCCTCATTAGGACCAGCACTAGCCTGTCCACCTGTAAAAAGAGGCATCAAAGTATCATACATGTCTTTGGAGCTAACAGATGTCTCCTTAGTACATGAAAGCAATGGCTGAATAGCATCTTCCACAAAGACAACATCAAGGCTAACCAGAATGCGTTTAGTCTGTGGATGATACAGACGATAGTCTTTACTTTCAAAACTGTACCCAACAAAAATACATTTTACTGCCTTATCATCTAATTTTCTGCGATGTTGTTCAGGCACTAATGCATATGCGAAACAACCAAAAACACGCAGATGAGCAACAGATGGCTTGCGGTCATGCCAAGCCTCATATGGAGTGATAGACTGCAACACTTTAGTGGGACACCTGTTCAGTACATATGCTGCACACATGACAACCTCAAGCCAGAAACTATGTGGTAAAGCCTGACTTTTGACCATGCACCTCGCCATCTCCATGAGTGACTTGTTCTTTCGTTCAGCAACTCCATTTTGTTGAGGTGTATACGACACTGTACACTGGTGTTTTATCCCACGTTCAACTAGAAATGCGTTAAAATCTGAAAACATATATTCCCCCCCTCGATTAGAACGGAGGGTGCCCATTTTACATGCTGACAGATTTTCAGCCAAAGCCAAAAATTGTTTGAAGCACATGAACACTTTGGACTTTGCTTTGAGTGGATATACCCATGCATGCCTGGAAAAATCATCAATGAAAGTCACGAAGTAAAGGTAATTTCCAAAAGAGGGTGTCTGCATAGGACCACAGACATCACTATGTACAAGCTGCAATTTCTGCGTAGCCCGAACTGAACCATCTTTTGGAAAGGAAGAACGCTGCATTTTGCCCAAAATACAGCCTTCACAAACATGTTTTCCAGGTGCATCAAGTTTGGGCAAAGAGGACACCATTTCAGATTTCTGCAGGCGTAACAAACTAGCAAAATTCAGATGACCAAATCGTGCATGCCAAAGCTTTGCATCTGACATAGCCTGAGAATCATGAACTGCACATGCCGAATCATTCACAGATCTTTCATAGTCTATGAGCTTATACAGCCCACGACATAAAATGCCAGAAGCAATAATCACATAGCCATTTGAGAGATCATGGACTGTACACCTGTCATCAACGAATTTCACAACCAAGCCAATCTTGGCTAATGCAGAGACTGATAATAGGTTCTTTTTGATCCCTGGCACAAATAAAGCATTTGACAAAGTGAAAGAACTACCATCAGCAGTAGTCAGAATGATCTTACCAACTCCCATAACAGGATAAGAGGAGTTATTGGCGCATGTGACAGTATTCCCTGTAGGGGCGGGCTCGAGTGAAGAGAAGAAACTGCGCTGCGAGGTAATATGTTTGGTCGCCCCACTGTCAAAGTACCAAACATCTGAGTCTACTGCAGACATGCACTGATCATGAGAAGATGGGTCAAAACTGCAGACAGTAGTAAACGCCCATTCCTCTTCCTGCACAAGATTTCTAGACTCTGTTTTTGGTGTAGAGGCCTCTGCAACAACCATTCCAGCCTCTTTCTTCTTTGCCTCTTTAGCAGCCAGTTTTGGACATTTATTTATAATATGATCATTTCCTTTACAGTACTTGCAGAACAATTTCTGCTTTTCTGATTTCTTTTCATCTTTATCCTGGTTCTTCGATTGTGCAGCATTTGCAGATTTCTGCTTACTAGTAGAAGAGCTCCATTTTCCTTTGCCCTTCTGACTAGCCAGGAAAGCTTGATCTGCAACACGCATAATGGACCTGTTCTGCCTGGACTGATCTTCCTGCAACAGAACAGAGACTAATTCCTCAAATGACAAGGCATTCGGATTGCCTTTCATCATCAACCGAAGAGTAGAGGCAAAACTCTGATATGAATCAGGAAGACCATTCAGAACGGTCTGCACAAGTGAGCTATCTGGTATAACCTCATCAGCAGAAATCAATTGTTCCTTCAGGTCTTTGATCTTTGTAAGAAAACTGTCCATAGAATCACCTTCATTCATGTGCTCACTCTCCAACTATTTTCGGAGGTAAGCAACACGAGCCTCATTCCTAGCCTGGTACAAAGTGGTAAGTGTATCCCAAGCATCCTTTGCTGTTCTGCAAGAGCGAATGTGAGGAATAATGGCACGTTTGACAGACAAGGCTATCAATGCATGTGCCTGGGCATCTCTGCCATCCCAATGAATCTGCTCTGCAGTAGGTGCAACAGAAACAGCAGCACGAACAGGAATCTGCGGAATATCATCTTCGACACCATCTTCATCAGCTCCAACACCTGTATTTGCAGTACCTGTTGTTACAGGTGTAACAGGACGTCTTTCAACACCCTCCACAATGTTCCACAATCCTTTTGCAACCAGTACATGTCGCATCATATAAGCCCATAATGGGTAGTTGGTACCATCCAACTTATACTCAACAGCCAACATACGGAATACATCACTGCTTTTAGCCATGGCCGGTGACTAAAATACCTTGATGCAGAAAATTGACTGTATCTCAAAAAGTTGAACAGAACTGCCCAGACGAGTTCTGCTAGACCTGTAGCAGACTTCGAGATGCTTAAGCAGGCGAACAGAAACTGGTATATACCTTTGGCACAAAAGGACGAAATAGCCTACACAAGCGCTGCGATAGTGCGTTCGGAGGCCGAAACGAGCTCAGATCGCGATTTCGGCACCACAAAGCGAAGCCGTTTTGATCTCGGAAACACCCTGAGTATGCTCACCAAATTTCGTGCGAATCTGAGATTGCAAACGGAGGAGTGTCGACGGCGCCCTAGAAGAAGCGACGACCTGCTCTGATACCAATTGTTGGAGATAGACGTCTTGGGAAGCACGCGAACAGCACAAGGAAGAAGAAGAAGCTTGGAGCACAACACACAAGACTGAATGTATTACTAGAGAATGTACAAAGATAAGTAGCCCATTAGGGCAATAGGCGTATATACAAGCCGGGGGAAAAAAACCTCCTAAAGAGGGAAAAAAGTGCCCCGGCGGTCCTAGAGTGTTCACACACATCACTACCTAAATATATCAACATGAGTTATATGGAAATTGAGAAATGATGTTTATAACAAAAGGAAAATGGATTTCTAAGTCTCATATCAGATCCCTGGGTGAGAAAAGTCTATTGAGTATCCATTACTTTCACATTGTCCATACATTTAGCCTATACTCCCTCAAGCAAATGGAGGTAGTCCCTCATAGAAATGTATTTTAGCATAAGATTGAGATGGTCTCTCTTTGTACTTAGCTCCCACTCTTGTCTTTGTGTCTGGCTTGATGTAATCCTCTATATACTCGTGCTAGTGTTGGACATTGGATGCTTGTGTAATTTTGGTTCCCAGGTTCTTATTGTGGGTGTACTAGCCTTTGTACATTCACACTTTTCATCATTAATACATACTTCCTTTTGTCTCGAAAAAAAACAAAGGGACTTCTCTCTATTTAATAATGAAACTCAAAGAAATAGCACAAAAAAAGAAACAACAAGGTAGATAAGGAAAAAATGAAATTTTCTATAGAAAAACAATTGTATAATCACAATGATTAAGTATCAACAACCCTACAAAAAATGCATTCCTAATATCTTTATATAGAGTTTTTGAAATGAATGTTGTACCAATGAATTGTTTCAAAAACATTATGGCAGATAAGTAAAGCACTAAAGGAATGGACTATATTTAAAAAGTTGCTAAACAATTTTTTTGACAAAATTAGTGGATGCTATTTAAGGCACTAAAAGGAATGGTCAACTTTCAATGGGCTTTTCCACAAAAATAGTGGATGATATATAAAGTGCTAAAACAATGGACGAGAGCTAAAATGTTGTCTTAAAAAGTATGTGCAACATTCTTCCCCTCAAACATTGCTTGAATATGCTAGCAATCCAACCAATTGTTTGAAACTTTGTCTTTTTTTTCTATCAAGGAATGTTGTCATCATATTTGCAAGCATGTCTTTTGAAGATATAAAAGAAATGTTAATCTCTTTGGATACTGCCTTATCACAAACATAATGGTAATGAACTTTGATATGCTTAGTACGTGCATGGAAAACTGGATTAGTTCACATGTCAATTCTGCAAGCGCATGTTACTCTACTCCTGTAGATGAATGTGCCAACATTGGTTGTTTCTTTGAACACCAAGATATAAGCCAATTTCCAATCATTAATATGTAGCCATTGGTGGTGCATCGATCATCTCTTTTTACTACAACATTTGAACCATTGAAAGCTTTAATTTCAAGATTAGTATCATGTTACTAAAATAAACCATCATTCAACGTGCCTTTTAATTAGCCTAGAACATGCTTAGCCACATTCCAATGTACATCTATAGGCTTTTGCATGAATTGTGAAAGTATCCCAACTACATACCCGATATCTAGTAATGTACTTATAGAAATAAAAAATGATCTAAACAGGTCTACATTTTGAAAATGAACAGCATCATGTATATTCAATTTTAAAAAAGGCTTAAAGGAATTTGCAACTACTTTGCATTTTGACAAAGCAAACGTTTTAAGTAAATCACATATGTACTTTTTTGAATCAAGAAAACACGACACTTATCATAAATAAATCCAATCCCCAATGCATAATGTAAAATCATGAGATCTAAAATCGTAAACTCCATTCAAAGCTTGTTCTTAATTTCATTAATTTCATCAATAGCACTTCATGTAATGATCATCTAATTAACATAAATGCAAATATACACGTTTATTTCTTAAAAACTTCACATATAAAGAAGGATCTATAGCACATGGTTTGCATTTTTGACCCTCCAAATAGATTACGAATCGATGACTATGATCTCTAGGTGCTTATTTCAAACCATAAAATGCTTTTATTAGCTTGCAATCAAAATTTGGATGCTTTTCATCTTTAAACCCTTCTTATTGCTTGATATAATCTTGTTCTTGTAATTGACCATTCAAAAATGCATTTTTAACAAGTTGAAATATATTCTAAAATTTACCTACTGGAACACTTAAAATTGTTTGTATAGTTGATATTCTTGTAGCTCGACTAAATGTCCCTTCATAATAAATTCCTTATTTTTGTGCTTCATTTGAGAAGAAAACATTTCATGAAAGTCAATTTCTTATCTTTTGTCCAAAGTTAGAGAGAGATTTTGGGGTGGATTTGAAGGTAAAATGGTGAACTTGGTTCAAAATACCTTTTAATTTGTAAAAAAGTTGAACTTTGGAGATTGACATTCAGAACCATTATCCGCATCACACATGGTTATATCTACATCAAAGTCTTGTAAACAAAAACTTTATGATATGCAGACAGACGATTGGTTGAATCAATTAACGTAACAGAAAACCATCGAAGAAAGCTTAAATACTTCACAAAATCATTTTGAGAGTTACATATATGTGAAAGAGAGGTGGAATCGGAACAATTATCTATGTTGCTTTCTATGGTGTCCTCTCGAGTTATGCTTCCTTTGTGTGTTTAGTTGATGCTTATTCGTTTTAATATGTCCCTCCTCCTTGGAATATATTATTATCTCCATGAGTAGAGCGTCTCTAAATAGAGTGCAAATGTCATAATTAACACAAAACAGCCATATGAATGAGAAAAAAAATTGTCCCTATAAAATTCCATTTTCATAGAGAGGTGGAATGTAAAGGATTTCCATGAGGAGGAGCTTTTATTTGGAAGCTTTTAGATAGTTCTCATACATGGTTCACACATTTTCACACGAGAATATTAATGCTAAGCTGCGGAGTCAAGGGAACAAATATACAACCAAATAGCTCCATCTATGCTCCCCCTATATCTATGGCTTTCTAATAGATGTTCATTTCATTCTTTTCTTATGAATGAAAGGATGTTTCATTGCCATGTAGAATAGAGAATGCTTTGCCCTCAATTGAAATTGGGATCAAAATAGAACAATGCAAAGAGATATAGTAGATTTTAGAGGTGCATTTTATTGAAAACATGAGATAAAAATTGTACCCATCAAAATAATGATGTATCACATACTACCAATTGATGATGTGTGGCAGTTTTTAGTTATGCCAATGAAATGCCATTGTACAACTAAACTACTTACCTTTGGGGGCACATGGATCCCTTTATAGTGGCCATTTGTTGGACAATGGATTAGGGAAAAAAGCATATACCTAGAGTTTATTTGCATTCAAGCGACCAAAATAGATGGTGAAAAACTTTGTTCTTGACCCAAGATCATTTCTTCCAACCACTATTGGTTATCCACTTAGGACTCTCGTGGGAGTAGAGGAAACACTAGTAGATTCAACTCACACTAGTCCTCGATCCTCATGGACTCAATGGATCCTTGCCCTGGTCCGATCAAGATCTCATTTTGAAGACCATGTCTTCTTGACATTGTATGGCTTTATGTCTTAATAAAGACACTACTAGAATTGACACTTGGAAGTTATTGGATGCACTCCCTACATATGCTATTGTGTGCTGACATATCAAAATGGTGGAAGCCATCATGGATAGATGGAACCAAAAAGGTTGAGTGATTGAGGGTCCATATGATGGTCTTTGTTGAAGATGCATCATGATCTAGCAATGATTTACTTGAGGTGTGGCTCAATAGAGGATATGTATGAGAGAACATTACTCATGTATGATAACTCCTCTCTCTTTCAACCAATACACGGATATAGTTATTCACACGGCTACACTACATTGCTTGCATTTAATCAAGAGGTAAATATTTGAAAATCCTCCTAGTTCCATGCCAACGCTACAACCTTTTCCCTTATGTGGGTCCAACAAGATCTCACCCTCATCTGCAGTTCCACCTTTAGATCCTATACCTATCCTACAAAATGTTGTTCTTTGGGAGTTAATCATGTCCATATGATCTTATGGGATGCCAAATTTAATAAAGGTAATAGTAATTTGCAAATAGGTCTTTTGAAGAACAATTGTATGCTTACGTACGATGAGGAAATCATAAGAAAAAATCTTTTCATCTCCTTCAAAGAGTGGTGTGTAGGCAAGACAAACAAATGTACTAAAGAAAAATGCACATAATACTTAACAGGAAGCAATCTAAGTGAAGAGTTACCCCTCATGAATGACATTGATGGAATTCAATAAAAATAAAAAAAAGCCAATTTCTCTTCGATTATGAACCACTTTAACCATCTCTTTGGTACTTCATCACCCCTTATGTCACATAAAAATGCCAACATGGCCAACATTTACCTAGTAATAGCAAAAAAAATTTTGATTGATATTATGGGTCTTCTTTAGTATCAGCTTGCCAAGAAATCTCTAATGCTATTTACAACCATCCTATAAGTAAGGGGCCAAGTCTAGATGGACTCAATAATGAATTCTTCAAAACTTTGAATGATTTCATAGTGGCCCCCTGATGCCTAGTGTGGGGAGAGGTGATCAACTATGGCATGATGCCCAATTGCTTGAAGATGTGGGTGATTAAACTCATCCAAAAGAAAGATAGTAAGAAAAAAAATTGAGAATTGGATCATCATCACTATAATTAAGATGGGATAAAAGATATTTTCCAAGGTCCTCTCCAATAGAATTACTAAGCATTTTCATTCTTGGGTCAATGAAGAACAAAATGGTTTTATTAAGGAAAGATCAGTTCTTGAGCCCATCATAGATATCTAGGAAGGTATTGAATATATGGAGTCCTCCCAAAATTCTTTCTTCACTAAGATTTACTTCAACAAAGCCTATGATATGCTTGAGTTGGACTTCACCTCGCAATTCCTAAGAAATGTTGGCTTCAAGAATAGATTCATTAAGCTAGTTGTCACACTCATAAAAATGCCTTGACTTGGATTAACATTTCCAATTGGCTCTCTTTGACATTCCAATGGGTTCTTCATCGCGAAGGAGTGCTCAGCAAACTAGTTTCTCACCATTCTCTAATTGGGAGTATTGGAGGCCTCGCATTTTCTCCCTACCAACACTATATGACAACTCTTAGACTTTCAAATCATGATATTAATATATTTCTTTAAAATGACCCTTAGTGTGTCAATATCTTTTAGAAAAACATTAGGTGAAACTTCTGATTTGAGAATAAATTAGTCTTAAAGAGGATATAGATGGCTTGCTCGTCCACTTCTATAGCTTTTTCGATCAAATGGATGTAAAGAGATCTCAAGGAATCATATTCTCTTATTCTTGACATCCTTTTGGGATATTATGTTGCTTTGAATCAAATATGCAATTTGGTGCTAACCAAGCTCGATATAAAGCTTAATTACTAGAAGGCTATGCAACTGAATAGGCTAATCACATGATGGTGATTAACACATTCTTTACTTTCTATTTAAATTTTCTTGTGGGATGTTGGTTTCCTAATGAGAAGGGTCTTTTGAAGCTCACATGATCATTAAAGATATTCCTTTACATATCAGATCACAACAAGACAGGTCTACCTAGAATGAAGTGCATGATTTTATTGAGTACAAAGGAAATTGGTGGTTTGGGAATTCTTGAACTTGAGGCCCTCGTTAATGAAATCACTTCCAAATGATTGATGAAAGCCTAGGGCAAAAACCATTCATGCTGGGCCATAGTTATTTTCGAAAAGTTTGAGAATCTTTGATTGGTTGGTTTCCCTAGCTGGTGGGTCTTGGTCCTCTTACACATCTTTTCTCCCTCCTCCAATTTAATCTTAAATTATCAAATTTTGTGCCCTCCATCATGAAGGGTTTGAATAGTTTCAAGAAATTATGCCTTTTAAGCAAAGACTTGTAGTGGGAACTAGGAAACTAGCATGAATAGAACCTGTCTAGTCCCCAATTCATGGCATAAATTTTCTGCATTCCGTTCACCTTCAAAGAGCCAAGCGACTATGGAAGAGGGGATTTTGTATTTGGTAGCACCTTTGGAACCATGATAGAAGGCATTCCATCATATTTGAAGACATTGATTCAAACTAGAAAGTTTATTTTGAAGATTTAGACTTGATAAGAAGCATGATAAATGTTCAAGACCACACACAAGCTATCTTCCACTTCGTTATGAAAGAGATGTCATGCCTCAAAGGTTTATGCTTGATCAATGTAAGCAATATGTTGGATCTGTTGAGAGTTTGTAAAACCTTGACTTCCATAATATGCTTGTAATATTCGAGTGTGCATGTAATTTGGGGTTCTATGGAACCTCCTCATCGAAAAGAAAGGTAGTTTGGATGTGGAAAATTCTCCATAGAAGTATTTGAACCATTACCAAAAGTAGTAAGATCTATTGTGTGCCCCTCTCATGTAGAAGATGCAATAGTGGGAGAGAAGGACTTCATCAACTATTTTTATCCTTCCTTAAGATCCACCACATTCCACTTTCTCTCAACAAGATTATGAGTCTAACCCAAGTCATTAATTGGAAGCAAGCTTTGCTTAGCCAAGCTATTGGTTCCTCATAAGCACTATGGAACACGGTGAGAAGTGATGCTCTATTTAAGATCTGGAAGGAAGGTGTGGAGCAAACTCTCAAAATCCTTGCAAAGATTTTTCTTTTGAGAAATATCTTAGTTTTCTTTGCAAAATGATTCAAAATTGCAATGATTCCCACCCCCTCCCCTTCTACATACCATAGAGACTTCGTTGTATAAGGCATCAAGCTTAGATGAATGTGGGTCCCTAGGAAGGCTACATGAAGACTTCCTTCAAGTGTCTCAAAGGTGAGCTCCCTTGTGGGCGAATCTTCTAGTTGTTGGGAATCCTCATGAGCTTTAGTCTCATTACGACAATGTAGGGACTGAGTGGTTGCTGAACTCAATAGTAAGGTGAATTCTTCCTTATCCAATTTATTTCCTTAATCCATCTTAAACCTTGAGTCTAATGAATTGATTTTGTGTAATGATAAGGCACCAATTTGCATTGTATATTCTCCTATTTGTCTCTATTTCCTCAAATCTAACCCAATGTATTCTCTCTTGATTCTAGATAGATTCTAGATAGATTCTAGAGATCAATTTCTTAGATTCCATCTATAAGAAACCAAATGAAATAATTTTTCTAATCTCTACAACCCACTTCTGATCTTCATTAACCTTGGTGTATGGTTCCATCTTAGTCCAACTTTTCCAAAAGGAGCTGACTAGATCCAAACCTCTGAGAGTCACCGAAGATAGAGAGAAAAACAAAGTAAGTAGATCAAGTCCATCCAACCTAGGAAGCCCAACAAGCATAAAAGAAGAATTGGTCTTGAGTATCAATTTTCCCCAAGAATCTTGAGATTTGCACTATGCTTTGATCATCGACTTGGAAAAATCTTTTCTACCATCCTCCCTATATCCAAGATGCGTAACCTAGGAGATTCTTTGTAGTTAGCATAAATGGCCCATTTGATGTTGGCAACACCTCTATTGTTGGGATCTCTTGTGCAAAGAAAATTTTCGCAAGTTCTTTCTAGTTTTGCTAAATCTTTGTCTTTCGGTCTCTAACATGCCTAAAAATAAATAATCAAAGAAATAAGGAAGGTGTTGATCACCATGACATTCCCTTTGAGATAATATTGTATGCCCTTCTAGTACACAATTTTATTTTCAAGGTTTCCAAGAACCTAGTTATACCTTTCACCAATGGAAACATCTAAACCCATGATAACTTCCAGTAGACAAAATATTTGACCACTAGGAAGCTCTTTACATCCCTAGTCAACCACAAATTTTGGTGTGGACCATAAAATAGACTTGAAATTAGTTGTTGAGTGGTTGATTCTCAAGCTAGAAGCAATGTAGAAAATGTTTATAGATTATCAAAAGGTGGAAATGCTATTCATAACATTATGCACAAAAACACATGTTCTCATCAAAACATCTTATTATCATTTGGTCTGTACTCTCGAGAAGCAACATACCTTAGATCTACCAAAGACTCACATGATGATTGGCTAAATAGCTAAGTCCATTGTAATAGGCCTCTTTTCTAGTGAAATAATTCATTTTGAACTTTCTAAATTTCATTGTGGGGACAATGCTTAGAATGAATAATTAGGTCATTTTATGCATGTAGGAAAAATATTGGGTTGACAAGTTTCATATTCTCTCTCTAGACCTTATTCGCATCATCTTTTCTAGTGGAATTTTGAAGGTGAAGATGAAAGAATTAAGGAAAAAGCTGTATGAGAGAAAGGTAGAGAAGGTATAAGAGAATAAAAGTGCCTATGTGAAATTTTTGTGAATCATGTTTTAAGTGCCTCGTTTAGGGTCATACATTTAGTTCATTGTAAGAAAATGGCTTGATTTTACTCTCTCTCCAGAATTTTGAAACTTGCAAGGCTCAAAAGTGGCTTTTGGAGGTGGATTTGGACCTCGGACGTCTCTAACACTATCGTGCAGATCCCAAAATTGAATAAAAGTGTCTTTCAAAAGCTTAAGCTAATTCCTCACCGTCTTTTATTTACAGGGCTTTGAAAAGTGCCGTTTTCCAACACTTAAAAAAAGAACAAAAAAGAAAAAAGAAATACGAGGGCTTATCTAATTCTATTCAAATCCTTGATTCCGATGCTCACGTGTCACCATGTCTAATTATGGATATTTTCGAATATGTCTTTTTGATGTTTATCTCCTATTTTTGACAGGTACGCCAAATAAAGAAAGCACACTACGATCGCATGGCTTCTTACGAAAGTTTTGGAGAAACTCGACTTTTTCTAAATTTGGTGGATGGCAAACTTCTTTGGGGACGGTATCGATCAAACTCTGATATAGGGAGACCTGCCCATCAACAGAGGGGACACACAAAAATCTGAGACTTACCTTTTGATTGAGAGTGAGAGTGTGATTGAGAGTCGAGAGGTAGAGGCTTCGTCAAGAAGTTATTGTCCAAAGCTATTGTAACCATTGATTCACACCTATAATATCAGAATTCTTCCTTCTCTACATCACATTTGTTTCTACTCTTCTGCATCAGATTTTCTCTTACCTTGTGTAATCTCTGCGTTCTTCTCTCCTCTATTATTTTTGAGTGATGGAAAGATTGTGATTGGGGATAGATTGTGATTGAGAAAATGCTACAAGTGGTATCAGAGCACAATCAATCCTCGGGAATGATGGAAGGTCTAACACAAAAGATTCGTGAACAAGAGGAGCTTATTGAGAAGCTTCTTGAAGAACTGTGCAAAGAATGAGGCAAAAAGCAACGAGAAGGAGCAACAAATTTTTTTGTGGAGCTGAACGATGAAGTAGATGAAGGTGCGGGAGCATCTAGTGTACCTCGCAAAAAACAAAAACCCGATTATGAAGATATGGAACCAGCTGAGTTTTCCCTTAAACAAGTCTTCAAGAAGGCAAAGTTGAATGATTTTAATGGTGAGAAGAAGAGTGGCGAAGATCTTGAGGCATGGATTGAAGAACTGTAAGATTTCTTTGACCTTTGACAATTTAGTGAAGAATCCAAGGCAAAAGTTGGGATCCTACACCTGCCTGGGATCACGAGGCTATGGTGGAAGGAGACGTGCACATCAACAGAGGGGATGCACAGAAATGTGAGAATTACCTTGTGATTGAGAGTAAGAGTGAGGGTGAGAGTGAGAGTGTGATTGAGAGCACGAGTGTGAATGCGATTGTGATAGCTCGCGGGTGGTCGAGAGGTAGAGGCTTCGTCAAGAAGCTATTGAGCAAAGTTATTGTAACCATTGATTCACATCTATATTCTTCCTTCTCTACGTCATATTTGTTTCTACTCTTCCGCAACGGATTTTCTCTTACCTTGTGTGATCTCTGCATTCTTCTCTCCTCTGTTATTTTTGAGTGATCGAAAGATTGTGATTGGGGATAGATTGTGATTGAGGAAACACTACATCCATCAATGGAAATATCAAACAAAAAGGGAGTTACGGGGATGCCTTGTCTAATGAAACACTTTAATATGCTTGCCTATGCAAGATATATGTTATTAATATGAGGTGAGGTATTTCCCATAATTGTAGCAATCACCTGGATGATTTTAGAGTCACAAACAATATCTCTCAGGGATGGGAGTATGAAGTTCGAGTAGAGGCGATTATAAGCTTTGCCAAAATCGATTTTCATGAAGAGGAGTTTTTGAGATGACTCCTTACCAAATGCTAGCCTAATTCCCACACATCAATAATGGCGTCTAGATGGATGTACCCTTTATGAATAATTGTTTTATCGTGATTGATCCATGAGCGAATATGGTACTTAAAATTAATCACGTTGCCACATGTCAATAATGGCTTCTTTAATTTTTTTCATAAAAGGAAGTTCGGTGATAGCCTACTCTCCCAAATTTTAATTAATAGTAGTCAGATCAAGTATGTTCAACCTAGCAAGCCCCACAAGCATAAGACATCCTCCATTCCTACCACAAGATTGGTCCAGAGCACAAGAATTTCTATCCTCCAATTAAAATAATCAGGTTCAATGGCTTACTTTATAAGGTTATTCTGTTCCCATCTTTGGCATAGCATTAGCTTCTAACGAAATATGTTGAAGTAATAAAACTATATTTGCTATGTTAGATTCGCTATGTTAGACTTGCGGCTCTATCATATTCAACCATATCATCTGGAATCACAACACTCATCCACTGGAAATAATGCACATAGATGTTTAGAAAGATAAATTTCATTTCAAATCATTAAATCTTCTCCGTTGTTTCTTTCATTTATTCAATCGGAAATAAGTCAGATGCGTCTGTCCATAGTTTTCGAGGACATCTATCTATAGCTCATAGTGTTCATGGCACACATACGAGAATCAAAATGCCGCTAGGATCATAAGCTATACTTTCCACTAATATTTGAAGCTTGTAAACAATTTCTTTTTCAAATAATAAGTAAAATCGAATATTAGAAGACGGAGAGAATCACTCGGTTATTTTATGTAATGACTTCTTTCCAGAGCATTACATGTGTTTCTGTGACTACTAGTGAGATTTAACTCGCCAGCATATTGACAGTACACATGAATGCTGAGTTTAAAAACTGTTTTGCTTTCAGCAAAGAGATCTCATGTTTTCGACTACATACGCAGCCATGGAAAATCATAGCTAGTAAGTACTCCCCATATCGTTCTCTTTAAAGTTATCTTTGTTCTTTCGTTATATCGGTTTTTTCATTTGAAACTTTCTTTCCTGCACATAAGTTTTCTGATCTATGCCACTGGTCTTTTTTGCATGATTTGTTTTGTTTGTTACTCTGGCACTTTTCCGGCCGACACGTTGGTGCTGGAATAAAATAATTTTGGTGCATGTTTGAATAAAACATATGACCTCTATGTTGTTTGTAGATCATAAAAATCCTGTGGTGTGGAACATGCTAAGGATTTTGAGACAGCTTGGGTATTCTTCTTTACTTGAGCCCATCAAGTTCTAGAGCCCCGAGGGCTTGAACAAGAGTGTTCAGGCTTTGACAAGCTATTACTTTACAAGAAAACTTCTTGATAAACTGTTTCATTGACCGAATCCACTAAGAAATGTCCTTAGAGAAAAATCCATTTTCCTTTTTATGAGAGGAATTAGTTTGGCTAGCACCCAGTCTCCCTTGCTTGAATGAATAAAAAAAGGAATCATTGCAAAGTGAACTAGAATAGTCCCCTTGGCATCCCCAATATCCCTCAAAGCAGGGGTGGGATTGTCCAAAGGTGTAACCATGGATTTGGCAAGACTCGATCAGAAAACAAAAAATAAATAGTAACGGGAAGGATTTGGCAGGAAAACTAAGTATTAGCGGGAGTTATAGAGAAGGTTAATGATCTTTTTGTTGCCCTCATGGGCAATGGAATTACTTTTGATCTTCATATGTTTCAAGAAAATAATTGTATGGTCATTGAGGGGAGGGAATTTCTTACTATTACATATTCTTTTGCCCAATTGACCAAGATATTTGTCAATCCACCATTCTTTTGGGTGGTCATCGAAGTTGGTTGCATATCTTTGTTTCCATATTTTCCAAAGCATGTACCCCTTGAAAGCATTCTATAAGGTAGAAGAACATCCTATAGCTTCTCCAACCAAAGCTTTCTTGGAGTTGATTTGCCTTTGTAGATTCAAAATTCTCTCAAGATCCTACTAGACCAAGTGATTCTGAGGGCTTAAAAAAAAGAGGTAACCCATTTCCTCCCTACAATGGAGGCAATTCTTACACCATTGAGTGGACCCACAAAATTCTATTATCTTTGGCATTGGCCTAGACTCTAATGTGGAGAATTATCCACATAAAAGCCGGTAGTTAATTCTTAATCAAAGGATGCCAGAAGTCCACAAACTTAAATTTCCATTTGATTGAGGTCTGCTTAAGGCACCATCTACTATTTAGGGAGATATGCAAGTCTAGGCTCTTCTTGACTCTCAAAACATTATCAAATATGTTACCATTGATCCATATTAATCCTTCAATATGCAAGGGATCATGTACCAGAAGGAGGCAAATCTTTGAGTTCTCCCACCAATTTATCCTTTATCTTAGTAGGCATCAATCTTCATTACACTACAAGGAATACGGGCGTGTAGCGACGGTTAACGCGACAGAATTTTGTCGCTATAAAATTGCAACTTGCGTCGGAATTACCGTCGCGTGCGGACCATCGATTATACGATGCAAAAAACGACGGTATTTGCGACGCTTCCGCCTAACGTCGCTTAAACGACGCTTGTCAAAGGCGTCGCTTAAGCGACGCTTTTTTGCGTCACATAAGCGACGGTCCACAGCGTCGTATAAGCGACGGTGCAGACCGTCGTATGCGCGACGCTAAGCAAATGTTGCTTATACAACGAAGCGTTGCATCGCTTATAAGACGATCTGTTGACAGACAAAAATTAAAACGTTGGAGGCTCTGCAATCGGCATTTTCACGCATCCGATCGAAGAGCTCTCCAACGTTCGCAATTGCGCTACGCTTACGAGCTGAAGCAAGTATATGCAGAATTGTTGTTTTGCTTAAGCTCTCTGTTATTGTCTCCCTCTGTCTTTGTTTCTCTCTTTCTACATCTTTCTCTCTTTGAATTTTCTCTCTCTCTCTAGATCTCTCTCTCTATAGATCTCTCTCTCTAGATCTCACTCTCTCTCTCTCTAGATCTCTCTCTCTCTAGATCTCTCTCTCTCTCTCTCTCTCTCTCTCTCTTCTCTCTCTTTATTGCAGGTTATTCAAGAAGCTAACCAAGCAAAAACTATGGATCACAATTGTAAGTACAATTTCTATTATTTGTAGATCATTTGAATTGTGTTATTTTCATTACATACCATACTCACACTTATTGATATGCACTCATACACTTATACATGATGAAGAAGCACACACACATGCATATACCTACATATACACATATACATGCACATACACACACATACACACACATACACATAGAGTTATACATATACACACACATACACAAGAACATGCACATATTGATACATACATATACACTTATACATGCACATGCATATACATACATATACGCACACCTACACATGCACATATACACATATACATGCACATACACACACATACACATAGAGTTATACATATACATGCATATACATATACACACATACACATGCACATGCACATACTCATACACACATATACACTTATACATGCACATGCACATACATACATATACACACACATACACATGCACATCCATACATATACACACACATACATATACACTTACGTACACACATATGAATGAATTATATAATTAAAGTATTAAAACACATGCTTAATATAAACAATAATAACAATCAATAGAACAAAACTCTTCATTACTTAATACCATACACACAATTCAAAACATGACTGAAATGAAAAATATATAGATAAATATATATATATATATATCAATGTAAATACATATAATCCAATGTCATAATCAACTAAAATCCTAATCATCATCATCATGATCATCATCATCATCAGCAATATCATGATCATCCTGATCTTCCTCATCCTCATCCTCATGATCACCCTGTGACGATCGAGATCGTCCCTCCTGTGTCTGTCTCTCCACCTCATCCATATTGGTCTCCCCATAATACTCCTGTATTACATATAACAAACATAAATCAATAAAATAATTAAAACATTCATAACAACAGAATAATTATATAAAATTTAAAAATACTCACAAAGGCATCAGGATGATCTTGTATATACTCGCTCAAACGCCGATATCCAAAATGTGTAGCATACTCGATCTCGTGTTTCGTAGGATATCGGCCATAATCCTTTCGCTGCAATGAAACAAATAAAAAACATTAGTTGCTTGCATTTTAACTAAAATAAAAAATATACTCACAATAACACATATACTTACAAATGTAGCTACAAAACCATTATGGCCCATTTGGCCTAAGTGCGATGTGTGGCCCGACTCCACTCTCTTCTTTGCAGCAGCCTGTTTATTCAAGGAAAAAAATACATAAATTAAATTAAAAGATTACTAAAATATCTAAAAATTATAAATATAAACTATTAATTTGTGTACCTTCTGTTGAGGAAATGACTCCTGAAGACGTAGCTGTCTACAAAAAAACTGCCACGACTCAGGTGGTATGTTAGCTCGCCTCTTATTTTTTTCGACCATACAATATCTCCTGTTAATTTAATCTCAATCAGAAAAAAAAGTCAGAATACATACACATATATACACACATATACACATACACATACACATACACATACACATACCCACATACACATATACATGCAAACATATACGCATGCATATATGTATATATATATACATATACATACATATAACATAAACACACATATACATATCCACATATATACGTACACACACATGCATGCATATACACTCATTCATACAAAATACATGCATTTATCCCACAATAATATGTGTTGTGTATATGTGAATATGTGTGTATGTATAAATGTGTATATGTGAATATGTGTGTATGTGTAAATATGTATATGTGAATTTTTTATTTATGTAGATAATCAAATTATTAATATCAAATACCATTATTTGTAGATTCTGATCAATCAGATGGAACTCCACCACCGTCTCCTCATCGTGCAACGAATTTATACTGTAAGTATATGAAATATTTAATTTTAACTATATTTGATGGATACATAACTTATATTTTTTTTTTATGTTTCTTATGATGTAGATTCTGATCAATCAGATGGAACTCCACCACCGTCTCCTCATCGTGCAACGACTTTATACTGTAAGTATATGAAATATTTAATTTTAACTATATTTGATGGATACATAACTTATATATTTTTTTTATGTTTCTTATGATGTGCAGATTCTGATCAATCAGAGGGTACTCCACCACCTCCTACCGATGCAACGACTTCACATGTGTCCTCCGATAGGAATTATGATGAATTTTACTATCAAGAGCATATTATATGTTGGTGTAACTCTTGTTATGGCACGTATCGAAGACCACGATTGGAATGTATTCAACATGAGGGAGAGTATGGTACTTTTGAGCATGCACCATCACCTAGTCAACGTGATAATGCTTGGGTATGTATTTTCTATATATATTAATGTCATTTTTTTATTTAAAAACCATGTATGAAATCAAATTATTATTGATATACAGGAATACTTTCTCGATGATGATGATGATTTTTCTCATAATGTTAATATACCTCGTACACGTCATGGACTTGCTGTTCATCAATTACAAGCAGAGGTTTCTAGAAATCCTCTACCTCCTAGTTTAGAGAATGAAACGGCTGGAGATTATCCATTGCCAGCTCGTGATCGTTCTTTAGTACAAACATATGATAGAAGAAGATATGGAGGATGGAATAGAGGACCACTTCCTTTAGATGGAGAGGTTTTCAACTTTTGGGGTAATCGCTATATGATTGCTCCATCCACTATTACTAATGCTGGTCGTGGTCTCTTTATTGTAGAGGATTTGTATGTGCCTCCGAACTCTGAAGTCACTCTTATGTCATTTTGTGGTCCTATATATGGATGGGGAGATTGGCATCGACTTTCACATTATGTTCAAAGCATGAGTACTTATGGAATATGCTTGAACGCAGCATCTCTTACTAGTAGAAGGATTTTACATGCAGAAAATGAAAGATTATATATTGATGGAAGACCTTACACACATGGAAATATAGCAGGTTTAATAAATAGTAGTCGAGGGTTACATAATAGTTCAAGGACTAATTGCACATTTGAGGAGCGTGAAAATAGTCATGAATCACCATACATGAGTAGAGATGTATCAAGATACATAGTTGTCAATGCTATTACTACATTACATGCTGGTGATGAACTATTAGTGAATTATGGATGGCGTAGACCTCCAAGAGCACCTTTTAGCTAGAGAGAATAAAAATTTTCTATCCATATTTAATAAGTTATATACTAATCTTTTTGATGAAGAGGATAATTCTCTACATGCTGATTCTACTGATGAGGAAGAGGAATTACCAGAAATAGATATCAATCCACCAATAGATGATGTGATTCATGAGAACATAGATTTAACAATAGAAGAAATAAATGAAATCAATAAGGATAATGAAGATGAGACTATATTGATGTCTTACCAAAATGATGGCAATAATGAAAACATATGAGCAGATTAGATAGTAACTTGAAGCTTCTGAATGGATATCAGATAATAGGTTTTTTTTATTAACTTGAATAACAATGAATCCTACTACAGAGATGAAATCATGTTCTTCTAAGTTAGAACATGAAGCTCGGGGGTATGCCTAATTATTTTATATATAGCTTTATCTTCGAGGAGTAAATTTTTATCATGTATGTATGCATATGTGTGTGTATTCATGTGTATTATATGTATACATATATTAGTTACTATGCATATATATGTATTTCATGTATATGTATGTGTTTGCATGTGTGTGATATATGTATACATGTGTTAAATATGCATGTGTATATATGCATATGCATTTATGTAAAGTATTCATGTATTCATGTACGTAATATATGCAAGTGTTTATAATTGTGTACATGTATATATGTATATGTGTCTATGTGTAAATATGTACATGTAAATATGTATGCATGTATATATATGTTTATGTGTGCATGTAGGCATGTACATGTATGTGTAAATATGTACATGTAAATATGTTAGTATGTATATATATATTTATGTGTGCATTTAGGCATGTATGTGTGATGCATAATATATCTACTCTATTTTATATTTATGTATCCTATCTACATGATGTGTATATATCTTTACATATATTATGAATCATGATCCTCGTTGATTCGAGTAGCTATATATAGAGGCATAAGGTTGGGAGGAGAGACATCTCTCTAGTAGGACGTCGGAGGTGTACATATACTTCAAACATATGGCTAAAAGGTTGAATTAGATTTTTTAAATTAGGGATTTCAAAACCCTAATATCGAGATTAGTGTTCTCTCTCTCTCTCTCAGTCTCTCATATACATACATACCGTGCATTGTCACGACGATCCGCCATAAGTGTCCGCATCTCTTTTAAACACCATTTAAGAGACCACCCTGTCCCAAACTCCGTCTCAAGTGAACTGAGCACGTACTTTTTATCCCTCTCATCATGCTCACTACAAAAGTAAAAAACATAATATAAATAAAACATAAGATATATATTTCGATTTATATGTAAAACTTTTACTTACTTCCACGGTAAGTGGATAAAGCGCAGGTAAGAGTCGCATAGTGCACGCATTCTCCTCTTGAACTCCAATCCATTTCCTATGTATACAATATTCCCCTCTGGCTCTATGTCGCACTCTAGTCCTAACGTGCCTATGCATGTCCTCATAGGCAACGTCTCTGCTCTCCTATCACGTGCTGGAGGTGGTATAGGTGTCCTGAAAATAGATAGATAGAAATAAATAAAAATATGTGCTATAATATCATTAAAAAAGTTTATGAAAAAAAATATACCTATGAGCAGATAGCTCTCTTCCTGCGTGTGGATCTGCAGAAGAGCCCTCGTCTGATCGCGTAAGCATCTGGATCGTATAATCCAGCTCCTCATTGGACATCTCTGCGTTGTCGGGTCGTGAGGGATGCTCGGATGGTGGATCAAGTCATCCGCCTAAATCGTTCGGCACACGCAGGGTGTCTGTAGCGGACTCAGACTAAGGACCATAGGGACAAGCTGCTTTATATCTGGCAATAGCTATCTGTTTGGGTGTTAACAATAATGACTCTTTGGTTATCTGATCTTTAACTACCTCTTCTATTGTAGCTTCTAATGGGTTTGGTTGAGTTTGTCTAACTAAAGTTGGTGGAAATAAATCTTCACTACTTTGTGATTCAGGAGATGCAATGGAAGAAAATGCTAGGAATGTAGTTAAACAGTGGTCATAAGATAAAGACACTAATGATTCCGAAGTAATATTGTTCTTAATAAGTTCTTCTAACACTAATTCTACGGATTCGGTTGTATGTTCAATGATGTTATTACTACTGTGTTCAGATGCATGATATAAATCGGAAGACATGAAAGAACTAACAAAAACAATATGATGCTAAACTGATTTGAATAAATGAATTAATAAGCTAATACAAATGTAAAGTCTAGATAATCGGATAAATGTCTAAGCAATCGAGTAAATGACTAAATGGAGATATAAGGTTTAAATGGATCTTCAATCTGTCGGTTCACTTCAACTGCTTGTACTTCACTTTAACTGATTGTAATCTGCAATGTTTCTGCAAAAAAACATTAGGAACATTAGTAATATTACAAAATCAATAAGAACCTTGAAAGACATTAGTTACTTATCATTTTACATACACATGCATAATAACACACACTCATGCTAACATTACATGCATATGTTAACATATAATCTTATACATACTAATATACTTTCATAAATATGGTAACACACATTTATACATGCATGCTAACACATTAATCATTCATACACATGCTCATGCATTAAAATATATAATACCTCATTTGTGTGCCTTCATGATCATGCACCCAACTATTTATGCAAACATACTTTAATGCATCCTAGCACATCCAATCTTTAGTTCCTATATGGAGATACATTCACAATCCTAACTTAAAACAATATACATGCATACACACATTCTCACATGAATATGCACATGCACACTTGCACTTCTGTAAACATACTTTTAATGCAAAATCATATGCATACTAGCAAGTAGATGTATGTATGCAAACACATCCATGAGTTCTTTTATGTAGACAAACTCATTAAATGTAGGCATATCCCATATATACTTCTAACTCATGCTTTCATAAGTAACTAGCTAAGCAAATTAATGTTTTCATGCTCTCTAAATTTATGCATAATCAATACATTAAACTTTTAAGTATGCAATATGAAACATAACAATTAAAAAACTACTCAACTAATTAGTCTTGCCCTCGTCCGCTCTCTCTCACTTTATCTCTCTCTCTCCCTCTTTCTTTCTCTCTTTTGCTTTCTCTCCCTCTCTCTTACCCTCTTTCTTTCTCTCTTTTGCTTTCTCTCCCTCTCTCTTACTCTCTCTCTTTCTCTTTTTCTCTTCTCTCTCTCTCTCTCTCTCTTTCTTTCTCTTTCTCTCTCTCTCTCTCTCTCTTTCTCTTTCTCTCTCTCTCTCTCTCTCTCTCTCTCTCTCTCTCTCTCTCTCTCTCTCTTTTCTCTCTTTCTCTCCCTCTCTCTCTCTCTTTCTCTGCCGTTTCTCTCTCTCTCTCTCTCTCTCTTTCCCCCCCCCTCTCTCTCTCTCTCTCTCTCTGCGTGCTGCTGTGCGCAGTTCTGCAGGGGGAGGGAGGGAACCTCTCTTCTCTCTCTCTCTCTCTCTCTCTCTGCGTGCTGCCGTGCGCAGTTCTGTAGGGGGAGGGAGGGAACCTCTCTCTTCTCTCTCTCTCTCTCTCTCTACCGTTCTCTCTCTCTCTCTCTCTCTCTCTCTCTCTCTCTGCGCACTGCTGCGCGCAGTGCCAGGGAGGGAGGGAGAGACTTTCTCTCACCTCTCTCTCTCTCTCTCTCTGCGCGCTACTACGCGCAGCGCCAGGGAGGGAGGGAACCTCTCTCTTCTCTCTCTCTCTCTCTCTGCGTGCTGCCGTGCGGAGTTCTGTAGGGGGAGGGAGCGAACCTCTCTCTTCTCTCTCTCTCTCTCTCTACCGTTCTCTCTCTCTCTCTCTCTCTCTCTCTCTCTCTCTCTCTCTCTCTCTCTCTCTCTCTCTGCGCGCTGCTGCGCTCAGTGCTAGGGAGGGAGGGAGAGACTTTCTCTCACCTCTCTCTCTCTCTCTGCGTGCTTCCGTGCGCAGTTCTACAGGGGGAGGGAGGGAACCTCTCTCTTCTCTCTCTCTCTCTCGCTCTCTCTCTCTCTCTCGGCGCTGCTGCGCGCAGCGCCAGGGAGGGAGGGAGGGAGAGAGAGAGAGAGAGAGAGAGAGAGAGAGAGAGAGAGAGAGAGAGAGAGAGAGAGAGAGAGAGAGAGAGAGAGAGAGAGAGAGAGAGAGAGAGAGAGAGAGAGAGAGAGAGAGAGAGAGAGAGAGAGAGAGAGAGAGAGAGAGAGAGAGAGAGAGAGAGAGAGAGAGAGAGAGAGAGAGAGAGAGAGAGAGAGAGAGAGAGAGAGAGAGAGAGAGAGAGAGAGAGAGAGAGAGAGAGAGAGAGAGAGAGAGAGAGAGAGAGAGAGAGAGAGAGAGAGAGAGAAAAGAGAGAGGTTCCCTTCCTCCCCCTGCAGAACTGCGCACGGCAGCACGCAGAGAGAGAGAGAGAGAGAGAGAGAGAGAGAGAGAGAGAGAGAGAGAGAGAGAGAGAGAGAGAGAGAGAGAGAGAGAGAGAGAGAGAGAGAGAGAGAGAGAGAGAGAGAGAGAGGTGAGAGAAAAGTCTCTCTCTCAATCTCTCCCCGGTCCCCTCCTGCGCTTGAGCGCTAGCAGCGCGCAAGCAGAGAGAAGAAGAGAGAGAGAGAGAGCAGGAGAGAGGAGAGAGAGAGAGGAGAGAGAGAGAGAGAGAGAGAGAGAGAGAAGGGAGAGAAGGAGAAATAGAGAGAGAGAGAGAGAGAGAGAGAGAGAGAGAGAGAGAGAGAGAGAG